>VWZF01000366.1:13119-117779 GCA_013396755.1 Sclerurus mexicanus
CCCTTTGTTTTTTTCCTTACGAAAAATTAGGATGCTCCATGTCTTTTCTGAGTCATGGGAGTGCAAAGGAATGACCTGAAGGCTGGAAGAAACTGCTGGTCCTGTTCAGCCATGCCAATCCTGGGACTGGTCTCTTTGGCTGCTGACACAATTTTTGGTGGGTGCACAAGCAGTAGAAGGGAAGTGGATAGGTTTTTAGGTTTAGCAGATGGAAGAAGGAAGACGGTGTAAAATAAAACACTTAAAAGCCCTTACAGAAATTAATTGCCATTTTCACTGTTATTCATGATAGAGAAAAGCAAATGTGCACATTGACCAGAGATTGCTCAGGATATGATGGATGGTTAACTGTCTTGCTCAGGTGTAAAAACCTGACACTTAAAAAAAAGATGCAGAAATGAATCACAGTGCACTTGAAATTTAAAACAAGAGATAAATATTTAAAGTCAGTTGGATAGCCAAAACATCAAATGAAGAACTGTTGGGAATTATGTGCTTAGAGCACAGGTAACTGAAGTAAAAGCTTAACACTACCGTGTATCTGAAATATATTGCCCAACAATCACCAAACTACTCTTAGTTCTAGTAAAATCAAACAAAAAACATTATGAGGGAAGCTATCAGATGCTTAGCTAGGTAGATTCACAAGGCATTTTACAGATTTGTCACAGCTGATAGGGATGGGAGATGGTGATCTGCAGCCACTGATGTGGAGATGTCAGCTTTAAGAGATGAGAAAAAGGCTGAGGAACTGTTGTGGGGCAAAATATGAACGGAGACATTGTCAAGATGACAGTAAACAATCAAAATAATAATAATTAAATAATAATTATTAAAGTGCAATGCAATGCAGAATATTGCATCTATTCCTGGGGGAAAAAGTATAAGCAAGGTTGTTTTTCATTTGCATTATTGTGGAATTTTGAATGTAAGAATTCTTGTTTCAAGAGGCACAAACACCGTGCTTTGGAACAATAGTGTTTATTTCTTTGCTGTCTGCTATTTTGCAGGATAGTGATCTTCCCCTAAGTGTTTTTTGTTTTGGTTTGATTTGGTTTTGTTTGTTTTGGTGGGGTTTTTGGGTTTGTTTTCCTAACGCAGAATTTCAAGTTTGGAATTACACTGGCACCCTCTGGTGGCATTCTGACGCGCTCTACTTTAGAGTCCAGTAAAATTACTGATTCACACTTGCTTAGATAGAGGAAATATGAGGGTACTATTTTACAGAATTGTTGTATTAAAAGTGGGAGAAACAAAGAATAATATCTCATAAATCCAATTCAGCTTACAAAAAATGAGCTCATAAAATGAAATTCGGGCAATCTGGGTCAAAACGGCTGGAGAAAACACCTTTCATTTCCCCTCTCTCACATTCTCTTAACTGAATTCAGGGATAGCATTTTGCTAGTATGTGTTTAGAAAGGAAAGGAGTTACAAAAATGTCCTAACTATGGGACTGGCCTGTTTCACTTGGCAGCAAAAATCAATCAGTCTCTTACAGAAAGTGTTCATAGGAGAATTTCCGTTTTGAAATTAAGACACTTGGCAGCTGTTGCCACTTGCATCCTGAGAATTCTTGCCAGAGCTGAACCAGATGTGCAGCCCATTTGTCCATTTATTATTAATAATGAATATGGAAAAGAGTAAAGAAAGGATAAAGAGGAGCAGGAAATGCAAAAACAGTTAGCCTATTTCCCCTGTTTATGCATGTGGAACTGACTCACATTTTTGGGGATTTTGGAAACAAATTAAACTAAGCCTTTCACCTAGAGTTGGGTAACTATGCAGCTGCCCTTCCTCAGTGTAGCAAGAGTCCCTGAGAGAAAAAAAATATTATTAAAGTTGCATCATCACTCCATCCCAGTAGCCTGTCTCTGCACTGTAAGTCATCATTACTGAACATGGTAGGTTTCCCAAATGAATGTATGCTCCTGCCCCTTTTTCTTAATAGTAGCTGAGAGTTTAAGAAATATTGCCTGGAGCCAGAGAAGTGGAGTACTTTTTGTCTCAATTTGACTCTGCTTTGTAAACATTCTCAGGCTGGCAAACCGATATACTTTTAATTATAACTCTTTAGAAACTCGGTAAAAAAGAAGACAGGAAAGTAAAACTTTTCTGTAGATTAACTGGTCATATTGGAATAAATTGTGTAGATTCTTCTGTTTACATGGATAAGGAGGCCACGTCTTTTTGACATAGTTTAACTAAAGTAAAAAGGGAAATGCTAAAGACATTTTTAGAACCATTGTTCCCTAAGTGGCATGAAAACTAAGCTATTTGAAAGGACTTCAGTTCTGAATACCAATAATATTTTGCAATTTTGACAAAATTCATCTGAAGATACCAAATTTCTGCTCAACCTGATGTGGGCAAAATCCTGATCCTACGTACTCTTTTGTTTAAAGAAAAGAATTTAAATAAACTCATTAGATAACTTTATTTCATGAACTTATTGGTTCACTGACTCTGAAACTTCAGCTTTCCAGGATTGTTTCAGACAGGTTATTTCAGGTTTTCACTAAAGCTTCACAACTGATGATACTATGAGTAGGAGCTGTACAGCTGTGACTAGTGTATACATACTAGTAATTTGTCTACCACAGAATGATTCTATGATTCACTTACTGTCATATTTAAGCATAATAGCTTGGCATTCTTCAGGCCTCTTTCCACAATTCTGCACACTTGACAGTTCTTGAAAGATTTCTTTAACCTGTAGGACACATAGCATCAGATAAACAATATATTGTATGTGTCAGCAGGTTACTCTAAAACATTTAATTTGAACTTTAATATTGTTAAGCCTAGTTTCTTCATATGTGGAAGGCTTGTATTTTTCAGCAAGTGCTTTACCTGACATTTCCACAGTTTGTGTTTGGTTTACATCTACAAAACCCCCTAGTTTTGGACAGTGCCCTTTTATTCTTAAAATCAATTGAACCAGTAATAAGTTACCAGTTTTTAAATAAATCTAGCTTCTGAGCCAAAAAGATATGTGACAAATTCCAACTGTGTTTAAAAGGCAAAAATGATTGCAACTATTCATGAAGAATGGAAAGTCATTAATAACATATGATCAAAAGCTAAGCTTGATTATTTGCAGAAAAGTACTGTCAAGAGCAATATGCGCTGATGAGAGAACCTGAGTGTTAGTACATGCTCAGTTTAGGTACATGTTAAGGAGACCGTACAGTGCAAGAAAGTGGATGAAGAATGAAGACAATATTTAGAAGCCAGAAAGCATGTTTAAATTGCTTAGATACACAAAATTGTAAAATTGGAGGCAAGAAGAGCTAAATAGGTAAAGTTTTCAGCAACTATTTGCAAAGCAAGTCTGCCTCCTATAGAGACTTAAAAACGTAAAGTCCTAATGCTTTAAAATTTACTCCTAACAGATAATCATATTAGTATTTTTAGTAGTAGTTAATGACTACTAATAAATACAACCCCTCCCCATTTAATAAAGAAGGATTAATACATTTAGAATTTATATTTTCCTGGAAGCATTTTTTTCAAACAAATGAGAGAAAGCAAACACTTTGTAGAGGGGCTCAATTCCAGTACAATGCTGAATCCAAGCTTATTAATTTTTGTTCTGTATTAATCTGGGTTATATTAAGAATCATTTCAGGATAATTGGCAAACACGAAGTCAAGTACAAAGGTTTTTAACACTTAGCAGTGTGTCAATCCCTAAACCTGGAATAATTTTTACAGTGCCCATCGTCTGGTTTAACTCCCTAGAACATTTTAAAGTTTAAGGGATGCCACTTTGTGAGACTATTTAGATCAGTCTGGGAATCTGACCAAAAGATGTGTATTTGGGGCAGAAGTTGTGCCAGAAGATATATCAATCAATCTTCTGGTCATCACTCTCTTTCAGAATAAAATCCTTTGTATGCATAGGAGAGAGTTCCTAAAGTTTGACTGTCTTGGTGAATAACATTATATTTGCGTTGGATGAAAGATTAAAATAAAAATGTTACAGGGTTTTTTTGTGTGTGTGTTTGCTTGTTTGGGTTGGGTTTTTTTGTTTTGTTTTGTGGTTTTGTTTTGTTTGTTTGTTTGGTTTTGTTTGGTTTTGTTTGGTTTTATTTTGGTAAATTAATTGTGGACATGCTATGACAACATTCATTCTTCTCATATACCACCTCCTGTAACTGCAGTGTAGCAATCTGTTTTCCCTGTACTTGGAAGTGAAAGAACAACTGCACTCAAAATTGGGTACTACAGGGCCCATAATATTCCTGTTCCCTTAACAAGAGAGCTTGTGTGTAAAGTTTAGGTCTAGGTCTGAGTTTGCCTATCATTTAGGGAGTGACAGGAGAGCACTGCAGTTCTGCAGACCGGATGCAGAACTTCAGCTGAGATATCTGGGAGAAGGATGTTGTGGATAGATGCGTATCTCAGATTCTAATACCTTTGTGTTTCAGGATGCATTCAGAATTTGGGTGTTGCCTTGCGCTAGTTCCATATTTAAACTTCCTTTGTGGTAAAACAATTACTTGGTTTGAGATTTTGATGAGTGAAATAAAAAGAATTCATGCTTTTGAAAAGACAAGGTAGTGAAAGCTATAGAGAGGAAAATACACACAAAACTCATGAAAAGAGGATATGAAATTTGGAAGGCTGCAACTGCATTTTCTGCAGCCCATAAATCCTATTTCCTTCATATAATCAGATGATACAGCCAAGAAGCAGTTGTTTTGCAGTGTGCTCTCTCTTTGCCAGGTCACTTTCTGAAAGGGAAAGCAGCGTGAAATTAGGCAAAGGAGTGACAGTTTCATGGCTAAGTCCTAAATGGCTGGATACAGTACAAAGAAAGGATGGGGAAGTGTGATGGTATTAGGGCAGTCCAACAACAGTAGGTGTTACATGCACATTGTCAAAAAGTCAGAGATCTAAGCAGGTGCTTGTGCCTACAATCATTTTTTCACTCTGCATGCATGTAGTGGTGATGCCCGAATTGTGATCACTTATCTCCTAGCTCCCACCTGCAATACTTAATGAAAATGCTGTGAACAGCGCTCCCTATATAGCAAGTTGTACTGGTTTTGTTTGGGTAGAGTTAATTTTCTTCACAGTATCTGCCATGTGGCAGTGTTTTGGATTTATGTTAAAAACAGTGTTGAAAATGCAGGGATTTTTTTTGTTACTGCTTGGCCGTGCTTACTCTTCATCAAAGACTTTTCTGCTTCTTACACTGCCCCACCAGTGAGGAATCTTGGGGTGCATAAAGACCTGTGAGGGGACACAATTGGGACATCTGACCCTACTGACCAAAGGGATATTCCAGACCATATGGCATCACGCTCAGCATATAAAGCTGGGGAAAGAATAAGGAAGTGAAGGCATTTGGAGTAATGGTGCTTGTCTTTCCAAGTAACCCTTGCATGTGATGAATCCCTTCTTTCCTGGAGATGGCTGAACACCTGCCTCCCCATGGAAAGCAGTGAATGAATTCCTTGTTTGGCTTTGTTTGTGTGTGCAGCTTTTGCTCTATCTATTAAACTGTCTTTATTTCAGCCCATGAGTATTCTCACTTTTACTCTTCCAGTTCTCTCTTCCATCCCGCTGTGAGAGATTGAGTGAACAGCTTCATGGTGCTTAATTGCTGGTTGTGGTTAAACCACAACACAGTAGAGAGACAGAGGTAGCATGTCCATGTGAGGCTAGCAGTGTTATTTTGGGCTGTCTATAGTGTCCAAAGTCAGGTGGGATAAAGGTGAGCTTGTTTGACAAGGAAACTGTTACTGCTCCTTTTTTCATATCTACCTCCTTGCCCCAAGTTAGTTTCTAAAGTTTTTCATTGTTTTAGCAACACGGAAATATTATCTACCTTGAACCTTTTTTTTTTTTTAACTGAGCCTGTCTACAGGGAGATTGTCATACACAAAAGCTTTAATTTATATTCTTGTTATATTATTACAAAAGAGATAGTTACACTGGGAATGAAGATTGTTTTATATTGAAATGTGCTTCATTAGGTAATTTAATTGATGCATTTGGTGCTACCACAAGGCAACTTCCAAGAAAAGGGAAGCTTAGTATACTATGTATAAACACCTTCCAAGCCTGTATGGTAATTGCTCATCATTATGTCTGAAGCAATGGTCTTTTGGCAGAAACTTAATGACTGTTATTCCATTGGGCAAGCTAAGCCTCTGTTATTCACTTAGAGAGTTATTGTCTTAATTCTTTGTGCCTGGATGATCACAGAGAATGCTATTAATAATAGATTGGAAATGAAAGAGAAGAGGTTCTATTCATCAGAGACTTTATCCAAAGGACGTACGAACTCTGGCTGGCTGGAATGATTGTTTTCTGCAAGCGATTGTGTCATTTGTACCACAGATGCCTAATAGCAGCTGCTGAAGAGTCACTGAACTGCATTGTTCTCAGAAAGATGTAAGCATCTTACCATCTTTGCAAATTGCAAAAATACATTTTCATAGGTGAGACTTCTTTTCATAGATGAGACTGCTTTCAAGCAACTAAAGATGTCATATGACTTAATTTCCTTGCATGACTCTGACCCAAATGCAGATAAACTGCAAGAAGAAGTTTGTAGCAGAAGGTAGCATGAGAAGAAAGACTCCAAAAGGTCTTGGTAGTATTTGCATTATGAAGAATTCTTCTGTCATACATCTAGCTATGAATCCCAGATTTGTCTGAAGGGGACACATTTTTCATCATCATTTGAAGTGCTTTAAAGTATTTGGCCTTTACATACCCACTATTTGCTTTTCTAAAGTCTATGGTGGGAGAGAATTTTTGTTCTGCAAACAGTAACATTTTCTTCTATACCCAGCCCTTTCTGATGAGCTCACAGAGAGTACATCTTTGAGGAGGAGGGGTTTGGGGAAGGCACAGGAGCCAGATAGCTGGTGTGCTGCAAGAATGTCCCATTTATAACATTTCTTTAAGTATTCCCATAAACCATTCCTTATTTTCCTGGAGGCCCAATGTGTTATACTATGGTGGTGTGGATCAGGACACAGAAGGTGACATGTAATGGAGAGCTCAGGAATGTAAACATGTGACAGGTGCCTGTGCTGGGTGTATTGGCCATTTTACAAGGGAAGAGCTGAGGTGCTGCATTTGCTCGTCAAGGCCTAATTTCAATGCAGGGACAAGGAAGGTAAGAGCTACAATACAATACTGTCACATTTTTTCTTTCCAGAACCCCAGCTCATATGGAGCTCATCAAGGAATTGCATTTACTTACGTGAGAGCCACAGGTGAGAGAGGTTGTAACAATGTATTTACAGTGAAATTCAAGCACTAAGGTAAGATCTACCAAATAAGCAAACCTAGTAGTAGTATTTAACAGTTCTATCGTTCTGTTTTAAGAGTCTTCATTTTTAAGGGGTCCTCATGTAATTAACTTTCACTGAGTGCATCCCCCTGGGATTGAACTCAGTTTTGTGAAGGCAACAATGAGAAGGAGAAGTGTAAAGCAGTATTTGCTAACACCAGAGCACAGCAGTGTGGTGGGACTGAGACCATCAGGAGCATTGGATTTACAGCAGCACATGGCATGAGCCCTGGGATGGCTGGCCAGGGCCTCTCTGTGGCACTGTCTGTCACTGGCTCTACCTTGGCCCTGACCACCACTGCCGGATCCCTGGTCGGGAGGAGGATGCCCTCAGGACCCTTAGAGATATATCCAGTAAAGGCACTACAAAACAAGTGGGGAAGCATAGTGTCAGCAGGAAACACAGAGTTTATCACAGGATTTATAACAATTGTCAGTTAGGGACCATACTCTATAGCAGGATCATGAAGGCTGTATAAGAGCTGCAGAGCAGCTGAAGAAATATTGTCAGCAGGACCATTGCTCTAGCACAATGTAAAGACGTGCTTCCAGGTCATGAACATGTCTCTTTAACTCACCCCTCCCTCTATGCAGCTAGCACATCTGAAATGGGGAGTTTCTGTTAGCCCTGTTTAACCCCTGGAAGGAGGATACAGAGCGACTGAAAAGAAGCAGCGTCACTATGTCTGCTAAAAGTAGCACAGGGTTAGTCAACAGCTAACAGTGGGCAAAACGTTCAGAGAAACCAAGGATGTCAGGAGACACAGTGAGTCAAACTATGCAGCCACTCCCCTTCCAACCTGCACTATCCTCTATGAAATCATTCCTGGACACTTTTCTCTCCCCTCCTTTGGTGACTTGAAGAAGATTTAAGGAAGAGAAGAGAGTTTTGACATAGGCAGAAATAAATGTTTTATTTCAGTTAATTACATTGAAATCTTATGATTAGGAAAAGGGAGGTGAAAGTAGCAGAAACCACAAGAAAAGAGAGCATGGGGCAAAGTGTTCTGGAACAGTCTGTAAACAGTTCTCATGTGAGCAAGGACTGATAGACCTGATTAGTGTACATTATGGCAATTATCTATCAACTGGTGAAAATACAATAGATGGAGTTGCTGAAATACTTCTGTATTCATCAGACTCATTATGTGGCAAATGTGTTATAAGGCACTTTATGCTAATGCTTTACCTGAAAACCAGAAAATGTTAATGGAAATGATAGTAAGACAAATCCATGTTCAGCCCTTACAAATCCAACTACATGTTCACCCTACAAGTATTGGTGAGTCTGTGGTCAGCATCCAAAATCCTTTCATCTGATCCAAGTTATGAGGGGATTGAAGTCAGGCAGCAACTTTCTTGAAACATGATAAATCAATAATTTGCTACTTGGAACAAAGACCGAACCATTTTGTTTTTTAACTTAGGGAAACAGATAGCTCTTAATCTGGCCTTGAAGAATATTGGAAGGTAAGTAAATGATCTAACATTGTCAAGCATTCTTCAGGGAAAAGCTATTTGTAATCAAGGTTTGCAAAATGAAAGACTCAAATATCTTGGATTGAACTAAACTGCAGCTTTTTAACAAGAAAACATAATAATTTCACTTATGACATGTGGGTCCCTGCTTTTTGTCATAAATATGTCTTAAGGTTCTGCATTTAACTGTTTTACAAATATTATGTTTTTAATGTACCATTTTCTTAAAGTAGTTACTTTTTGTTCTGCTCAGGAGAAAGGCTTTGGCTCATGAGGTACCAGAGGAGTCAGCCATGTCTTTAGAATTTCCCTGTTCCTCTCTGGCTGAGTCAGGATTTTAATATTCAGTCTAGTGTCTGTGGAAAACAGGAGATACATATAGATCTTTACTAATATGGAATACATTCCCTCCACAATGGTACTAGTTAACAAGCTATAGGGAGCAAGGACTGTTCTCCAGATCTTTCTCAAATCCTTCCAGGCAACCCTTTCCAAAGCTCTAAAGAGTTCTTCAACACTTGAATTCAGAAGAACGAAGGGTTCTAATTATAACCAGTTCTTCACCACTGACATAGATGATGAGGAGGAGAAAATTAGATCTCAGTGTGTTCCTTCTGTTTTTTATTAACCTTTTTTTATTAACCTACAGTGAGTGTCAGAGAGATAACTGGCTTCTACTGATTGCATACAACACCACAGAATACTATGATACCCAGGATACTAGGAAAAAATTATATAAACAACTGATTTGTGTAACTGATTTGATCTAAATTTGGTGCTCATTTCTAGACTGAGGCCTCAGAACACAGATATACCTGTACAAACTCTTTGGAGTTATTACATTTATCTCAAGATTCAAGCCTGTGTAATGCTGGTGCTCAGGAAAAATTGTGCAGTAGCTGGAGAAGAATAAAAATGCAATAGGATAAAAGTTCATAATAACAGGAAAAAAATGAAGACATAAAAAGAAATGGGTTGTTTTTGATGTGAGTGGAATGGGCCTCTATGGCTAAACTCAGCTTTCCTGGAGGAAGAGAAAAATAGAGTAAATAAAAATATGTAATAAAGAAGCACTGCTGATAAAGTTTTAATATGATTTGGACAAGAAAGTAGCAATGTTTAATAAGAATCTAATTAAACTTGAGTGTATTAACCTGCAGGGATATGTAGTGGGGAGTTCTTAAATAACCAGCACATATATTTGCTGTTCTCAACAATGTATTTCCTCCAAGGAGAATTTCAAAATACGACACCATAATTTCAACAGTCCTCCCACTTTCTGGACCAGATTTTCTTCCCTTTTTTGAATGTTTGCGTGCCTCAATAGCTTCAAAAATGTTGCAGAGGGATAGTTAAATTGTTTGGTATTTAACATTTGCAGATAGTAGTTACGAGAGATTTGCAATCCCAGAGAAAGAAAAACAAATTTCTGAATAAAGAATTAGTAACAGAGATCAAAGTATACTTTGGGGCAAGGTGTACTTTATGACTGCAGCAGGCACAGCTGCAGTGATGTAGCTTTTCTGTGCAACGAGGATAAGATAGGCTACGGTGCACAGGCCTAAAGGGTCTTTGAGTGTCACATGAGTGGCATATGAGTGTCACCTAAGCAGCACGTACTGCCTTGCCATAGCTTGCGGTAGTTGAAAGATCTTCTGACAACCTTGAGGATGATGGGGGCCAGAGAGGTTTATCAAATTTCTTGTAGTTTTTTTTTCCTAAATAAATAATGTCACCAAAAATTCTTTGCCGGCCTTTAGACCTGCACAGCTCCTGTGAGCAGGCTGAACTACAGGATGGGAGTGAAAATTTCTCCTGCTGTTCTTTCCCTAGTGTTCAGCTGGGAAATTGTTCATTAGTGAGTACTAACACTGGCTTAAGCTCCCAAACTTCTCATGGTTCATATCCTTTGTCCAGAATGTCCAAATGTGATTTTAGAGTCTTGAGCAACTCATGAGCTAGTGAAGTTGCTCTGCTGCTGCTGTGTCATGTGGTGAGTTATGGAGTAACAGAGGCACTGAGTCTGGGCAGTGATCTGAACACTCAGCCACTGGAGCAATGTGGTGGAACAGACAATCCCGTGCCACAGAAGGATACAGTTGTCCATCTAACCCAGCCTTACTTGAGAAGAGGAGGTGGTGGGACCTTGTGGATCTAGTATAACCACCTGTGGTTACCACCTGTGGTCTGTGGACCAGTGCTGATGTCCCCTGTCTTCAGATGTTAAGGGGATTGCTCTTTGCAACATAGAGGTTTTGGTATGATGCCTGTAGGATATGAAAGATTATGCACATTAATAATGTATGTAATATGATTAAGAAAACATCATAGGATATTGCTAAATTCAATTATAATTGCATTTATTAAGAAATTAAAACAATTTTAAAATGTTGTGTGCTTAGAATACACTTTGTTAAGTAGACTTTTGCATCATCCAAACAGAAGATGCCAGCAATTAGACATGTAGCCAGTGAGCCGCCCAACTGCAGTTTTGGGATCAGAGCAGTTGACAGAAATATCTCACAGTTTTTATATCTATGTTCAAACTCCTGCCCTAGTAACACTCTTTCTATGTTCACAGTCATAGGACCATATATGCCTCACCTACACTTTTGAGTCATTATGAAGCCAGTGCATTTTCACATACTTTCAGCATTGGTGTCTATTTGAACCAAGGGCTGCTGTGCCTTTGACTGCGCTCCCTTTACTGTGCAAGGCTGCATAAAACTGAGGAGAATCAGGGCCAGATATTCAGCTGCTCTTGATGCATTTTTCTAACCTTAAATTAATGACCCTAAGAATAGAATCCACATGCTGGCCAGGTGGCATGAAGTTTAAATCTTCCAGGTGTTACTTTCAACTTTTTTTTAAAGACAAATAGCTTGTCACTGTTTCCCATAAAAAGAAATAACTCTAGTTGAAATAAGAGAGGAAAATAGCTATGAATATTAGAATTCACTTTGAGGGGTCAATATAGTGTGATTAAAACGTAGAATGTAATTTTTGAAGTGTAACCAAGTGGAAGCACATTCTTTGTGAAACAAGACATAACATTGCTCTGACTTATTACTCAGGACAGATTGCAAAATGTTTTTAGTGTGACTGTAACAAAATTCTTTGCCATTAGCAGACATGTGCAGAGCACGAACACCTTGATCTAGGAGGTAATTAACAGGAACAGAAAACAACATAACCAAAAGCTAGTCCCTCTTCACTGTATTGTATCATCCCTTCTGGGAGTCATAGAATGTGTTATCAACCAGTATTAAGCTAGGGTTTAATCTTAAGCCTCAGGCTCTGCCAGCTTCTGCCTTGCTCTATAAATCATCCTTTCTTCTTAGCAGAGCTTGGTTGGGTATTAAGAAGGTGTTTATATCTAAGCTTCAAAGTCAGTACTTGCTGATACAATTAACTAATCTACAGCTCTCAAAGCTGAAGCTAGTTGTTTATTTTTAAGTAGAACTATTTTTCATCTGAAAATGCTGATTTATACAAATTGTAGTGTTTTGTGGGAAAATGTTTTAGCAAAAATTGAATAGAACAGCTGTCTCCTGAGAAGGCATGAGGAGAATTTGCCAGTTTGACTGAGCAAGGGGCAGTGGCAAGTTGAGAGCACACAGCTCTGGAGCCAGGCATGTGGCTCCTTGCAAGCTTGGTTTTTCTGTTCTCAGTTTTTACAAATCTCACCTCAGGACTGCCAGAAGTCAGCAGTAAGGAAATCTTCAGTGTTCAGCCCTGAGCTGCCCAGATACCCCAAACTTTGATGCAGCAAGGCTTGGGGAACATGAGGGAACTTTGTGGAAAGGTAAAAACACAAAGAGATCTTTTGGAAGAGGACTTTTGGAAACTGATTTTGAAATTTCTTTGCTCTGACAATTTGAGAGGCTTTCCTATATTTTCTAAGCAGAAAAATTCCTGTCTCTAGACAATAATATCTGCAAATGTATGTATACAGCATTAGCTTCCCTTTCCTAAGCTGCCTCCATGGGGCTTCTTCTGTTTCAAACATGAGAATAGAGGTTATGAGAAACACAGCAGCAGTCTCCAAGGGAAAATGCTTACAGCAGCATGGTATGAACTAACTAAGTAGAAATCCCACACTGCAGTTACACCACTTTATGAAAGAAGCCTAAGAATGCATGCATTAGTAGATGCCATTCACAGGAATTTTGGGATACATACCTCTTTTTTTCATCTCTCAGTTGCTGCATTTAAGACTTGCAGTTTCACCTTGTTGTATTTGCCTTTGGACAAAGCACAAGCATAGCATCTGGTCTGTTCCTCTGAACAGTGACTCTAAAGATCTAGGGTCAGAAGCTGTGAAATAAGTACTCTCAAGTCCCTGAACAAGCTTGCTATTGAACTGTCTCCTGTATTCTTAACCAGGGAGTGTATTCATCTCTCTGAGTTGTTTGGCAGCCGAGCCACAATCTCTTACTATTCAACATATTCTGAAACTACAAAGCATTGGTTTGAATATTGTTTTATAGTGAGGAGTTATATAAGAGAAATGAGACATTCACAAAGGCAACTTAAATAGTTGTCTACACAATGGGACTAGTATAATTACACTGCTAAAATATTACTTGTATAACTTATCCAGGATGAGTGTCTTCTTTTTGTTCCTCTGAAGATCTTTATCTCTTTTAAAGTGACATTATGATGTAAGTCTTGGTTAGACTACAGTACTGTGTTTACTAGGACTTGAAACATTCAGTATTTAGGTACTCTGATCAGTAAAGAATGAACACAGGATGGATCAGTGCCTCCTTTCAGACTTGGTCTCCTGTCTCTACAGGCACTTTCCTTAGTGTTCAGAGCAGGCTGCTCTTTTGGTGTCTGTATTCAAGATGCTTCAGGTCCTGGCCTTAGCTTATCTAAAAAATTCTATGAAGTGCCAGGAGGAAGACAGCAGTGGGTAACCTCAGGAGAGGAGCAAAAATTATCAAAAAGAAGCTGCTCACTTTCTTGAGGATGCTTGTCATTCATTTATTCTAATCTCATATTGCTTTCCCAGTCATCACACAGTCGTCCTGAAAAGCCTGCCCTGACTACAAACCAATTCCTTGACCTAAGCTGGGAAAGAAGAATATTCCGTCTTCATTGGCCAAAATATGCTAGTTTGTACAGTGGGAAGTTGGGAAGGAATGTGAGAGAAGTGCATGTGAAGAATTATAGTTCCCAGTACATGCTCCTGGCTTCTGATAATACGAAGCTTTTGAATGTCTAAAGACAGAGTTTGTATTATATTAGTGTTTCCAATGAGCAGTATTCCTATCTTTTTACAAACCTAGAAGCCTATTTGGAGAAGTGGAAGAGTATATAGGAGTTTGTCACTTTTGATCTAGATTTTCCTTCTTTCATGGGACTCAAAATTTCCATAGTCCATGTGAGTCTATGAGGTTCTTCTCTCAACCAGGATTTTAGAAAATACCTGTTCAGGAAATATCTTATGGCCCTTAGAGGTTAATTATATTTGGAATTTAATACTGGTATACTAGGAACTAGAATGAATCCCTTTAAAGTTCAAAAGTGAATTTTATAACTTTATAACTTATATAACTTCCCCTTCAGTCTTTCTAGTAATTAAATGGTTCATTTTCCTACTACCCACAACAGTCCTTTTACTCTTATTCTCTGAAAGTGTGGTTCATACTGGGCTTTTATGGCTAAAATAGTATGAGTTGTATTCAAAATTTTATTAAATTTGAGATAACTTAACCAGACGTTGCTGCATTTTCCTCAATAGTGAAAGATATTTGACTCCCAAATTATAAGATAGTTGAACATATTTTACTATTTTAGTATCACTTATATTCCTTTTTTAATCCTTGAATGAAAATAAGTTTTTAAAGAAAGACAAGCCTGTAAACACCATGTAATGACATTGGAGCTAAATAGAATGTGGTGACATTTCCAGAGCTGTGGGAGAATCATCTGGAAAGGTTAGGCAGGACTGCCTTTTTTTGTGTTTTAATACATGCAGTTGATCATTTCACAGTCAGGGGAGGTCATCCATTTTGGGCTTGGGCTCACTGGACCGTATCCAAAAACAACTGATGTGTTTTCCTCCACCTACTTGTATTTGCCTGTACGGTCAGAAAAGTCTGGTTGCTGCGTACAGAGGCCAAGCAGTGTTAACTTCAAACTGGAATTTAAACCAGATGGTGTCTCATGCTGACACTGACCTTCAGCAAGCTCTCATTGCTTTTCTCATCACCCTTACGTGCTGGCTGTGATATGACCCCACGTACAGAACAGTTGCAATTCTTTGTTTTGTTCTGTACCCCCCGCCTGTCACACGATGCCCCTGGTTTTCTACACCAAACAGGGCAGCGTGGTGGAACTTGCCAGAATCATCAGTGAAATCTGGGAATGAATAGAAATCAGAGTCAATTAATAATACGATTAACATTTTGCCAGATACACTATTTGCTCTCTACCTGTTTATTATTTTTAGTGTAAAGTCTTTTGTCTCATTAGATGTGCAAAGCCACGCAGCACCGTCCAAGAGAGAGACGGCACCTGCGGAACTCCGGGGGTCGTGCGGACCGGGGCCGGAGTCTGCATGTGTGTCAGCACACGGGGACGCACATCGGACCGCAGCGGGGAAAAGCGAGCATCGCAAACTCTGAACTCCGGAGCTAACCTGGTCTCCACGCCTCTGCGTAGAACCGCTTCCAGGCTGGCGCTGCAGGGCTTGTGTTGGTGCAGGGAGGACACCCCGTGGTCGGCGTGGGAAGCTCGCCCGCTGCCAGCCGCGGGCAGCCCGCACCGCATCCCGCTGGAGCCAGCGCGGCAGCTTGGGACCCTCCAAACATGCCCAGCCTCACTGCAGGGAGAGGAGCGGCCCCCCCTGCTCCCAGCTGAGGTGGGAGGCCAGGATTTATGAAAAAATCGCGTTTCTGCAATGGGTGTGCATTGATGGAGATTTAGTCTCCCCTGAGGTACACCTGGGCGCCAGAACCTTCGGCCTGAACAAAGTTCAGGCATGAAGTTCAGTCAGGGAAAGTTTAGTTTAGATATCAGGAAAAGATTTTTCACCCAGAGGATTGGCTGAGCAGTGGAACAGGCTCCTCAGGGAAGTGGTCACAGCACAAAGCCTGAGTTCGAGAAGTGTTTGGACGATGCTCTCAGGCACATGGTGTAATTCTTGGGGTGTCCTGCGCAGGGACAGGAGTTGCACTTGATTCTGATGTGTCCCTTCCAACTTAATATATTCTATGATTCTCTAATTCTATGAAAGTTGTTCCATATGGAGGGTGATTTATGTCAGCAGAGGAAGTGTACAGATGGTCCTGCAGCTACCTCAGGACATAGAGATAAAAACCTGCCTTGGAAATGTAACCAAGGCAGGGGAGTGTACAAAACCCCTGAAGCTGGACACTGTTAGCATTCAATGATTTGAATGATGAACATCAAATGCCATGTTCTGTTTTGAGCTCCACTCTAGAAGGCAAACATTGAAGTGCTGCAGTGTGTCCAGAAAAAGGGCAATAAAACTGGTGAAGGATCTGGGTCACGAGACTGATGAGGAGTGGCTAGGGGAGCTGGAATTGTTCAGCCTGGAAAAAGGAGGCTTAACGGGGGACCTTATTGCTCTTTACAACCACCTGAAAGGAGGGTAGCCAGGTGGGGGGTGGTCTCTTCTCCCAAGTTGCAAGCTATAGAATAAGAGGAAATGGCCTCAAGTTGCATGGGGGAGGTTTAGATTGGCTATTAGGAAAAATTTTTTCACTTAAAGGGTGGTCAGACATTGGAAAAGGCTGCCCAGGAAAGCGGTATAATTACCATGCTTGTAAGTGTTCAAAAAACATATAGATGTTGCACTTGGGGACATGGTTTAGTGGTAAATATGATAGTGCTGGGTTAAGGGTTGGACTTGATGACCTTAATGGTCTTTTTCAACCTTAATGATTCTGTGTTTCTATGAATATGACTGTGAACCAAGAGTGGGGTCTGCAGTGTGGTCACAAAGGCCTTACCCAGGCTGGCCTTGCAGGGCACCCAGCCAAACGGGGACAGGCTGAAAGGGGGACAGGCTGAAAAGGGAATAGGCTGAATGAGCTCCTTCACATACTGCAGGAGTGACCAGGGGCAGGAGGCAGCTGGAATGCACTGGGAGCAGTGTCCTGTGATAGCTTGGCTAAGGAAGGCTGCCTGTCTACAAAGGCTGATCAGAGCTAGTGGTGCCACTGGTTGGCTGTGTTTGTCCTGCTGTCCTCACACTGACATGCATCAGGCACTCAACAGCATCAGGAACAGAAAAAAAAGAGCACCAATTTATCAGGGATGGGACTGTTGTGTGTCTGCCTGGGATGTCCTCTGCAGAGAGGGGTTTGCCAAGTACTGTTGCTACTCATGTCAAACATGGAAGCATGGACATTGCACAGGAACTGGAATGGTAGGCTCATTCTAGGGAAATCACCAAGTTTTCTACTCAGCCTGTATGGTGTGCCACCAGTTCTGTCTACCCAGACATATGGAAATTCCCAACCAAACACAGCAAATGCTGAAAATAGACCAGGGAAATGTATCCAAGAGGAAAAGGAGAATCTGAGAAAACACAGGTGACTGTCATTTTAGTCAGGGCTACAGAAGAGTGAAGGAAAAGAGCAAAATGACGCAACAGGAGTGAAAAGCATGCTGGGCTTTTCTGGGAGCTGGTAGTAGAAAGCCCTGCTCTGCACTTTAAAAGGTATTAGCTAAACTGCACTTAGCTTTCTGTATGCTTTCTCCCCATTCTCCATAAGCCATTTTGGGTCAAGGAGTATCTGCATTGTGTTTGTGCAAAGTCTACCACAGTAAGGCGCATTTTTCTCAATTTTATATATTTCTAAAAATAGACAGGTATGATCAGCTGCCACATTTTGACACTCTACTGTAGAAAGGTGAGATCAGTCACATGAAAGACATGCCAAATGAACTTGGTAAAGTCTGCTTTTTATGGATCTGACAAAAACAAACAGGGAAAAAGTGTAGACCTATGTGTTTTATCTCAATTTAATTCTGTAGATGGAATTTGCAGATGCAGTTGATTGTTTTAATCACTGCAATTCAACATTTATTTTGATATATCCACTCTCTATAATAGAGGTAAATCTTTTGCTACATTAGGTCGCTTGTTGTCCAAAGGTATTTTGTTTAAACTTCTACCCTATAATCCTAAATTCCTTTCAGCAAATCCCAAGATTGGGATGATATCCACTGTTCTGTGCACACCTTTTATTTCAGTGAGTACCACCATCTAACCATTTCCTTGCACCCTGTGCCACTGCCTCTATTAAGATGATGTAAACACCTGACCACCCAGGTTTGATATACAATACCTGATGTAATGAGTTCCTGGGGGTACAGCCAGTACCCTAGTAGGGCAGAAGTAATTACAGTAACACAATAATTAACACAGTAACACAATAATTAGTGGCTGTGAATTTTCCTGACATGATGTACCCTTAGCAGCATGTCCAGCTCCTGTGGCATTGTACAGCTGAGAATTGTGGACAGAAATTGTGAGTCAGTTTTCTTATGGAGATTGCTGCTGCCTAAGAGACCACCTTGAAATTTTCATCCTTGCAGCTTAAAATAACTTGAACTTTTCTTCAGAATTCTCTACAGATGTAGCTAGGCTGCTGAAGAAGTAGCAGCTGTTATTAATCTGTCTGGAAAAATATACACAATAATACCAATGAAAAAAATCCTGCTTCATCTACTTCCATCTAAGATTCAGTTTCTGTATACAGCTTAAAGAAGACAAACAACATTTGGCTCTGATACTGATATGGATATAGGAACATGGGCAATTTTGTTTTATGACTGTTTTATTTCTGGTTCCATTTTAAAAATAATATGTATTTTCCCCTTTTTCTACTGTTAGAAATCTTCATATGACACCAAAATAAAACATTTTCTTGGTTTGTCTTTGATGTTTGAATATTAATTTTTGAATTGGGTTTTTAAAATTAGAATGTTTTGGTTTATTTTGCATCTGGAAAGACTATCCCACTAACAAGCTCTTTTTTACTGTCCTCTACATTTATTATTGAGTAGGCTCCCCAAAACCATGCATGTTTTTCTCCTTGGTCAGAAACAATTTAAATTTCAAGACAGCTTTTACTTTCTTCTTCCAGTGACTGTATTTTAAAACATTTTCTTTTGGTCTGCACAGTTTGCTTCTAGAGCAGGCTGTATACATTTCTCTCCTCAGAATGAGATATTGTATATTTCACAATGAGACAAAATAAGAGTAATCTGCAGCTGGTCTTTTGCCAGGGCAAGGAGGGCAACCATAGGAGCTAGAAAAGCATGTGTGAAACTAGACCAAATGAAAGAAAATGAAATGAAAGAAATGCAAAAATGCAATGAAAGAAAAGTTCTTTCAGTTGTAGAGGATAGCACTCTCTGCTTGTCTGTTATTGCCTGACTTATTAACATACAGAGCATATCTAACAATACCCACATATTTGACACGTATCTAATCACATTTGCAACAGAAAATAGACTTATTTTGCACAGTCATGGCCCAAATGTATCTTTGGGTTTGTCTCATATTCCAGCAAGTTTGGGAATGGCTTTCTTTATGTCTCGCACATTTACACTGAAAGGAATGTGTGAAATTTGACAGTTCTGTCTCAGGTTTTGTATAACTGATTCTGTGTGTTATGTAATTTATTTGACTAGTGAATCAAAACTAGATAACATTCTAATGTCTGCAGTGCACAGTTGTAGGTAGTTTGAGCCTATGTGCTTCACAGAACAAAAACAGTGTTTCATGCTAAACTGTGGGTCCCAGGGTAGGGACAGGCAGAGAAATAACTACACTGGTTTAGTTCTCCTTCAACCTGACTTCTATTACATCCATCCTGAAGCCTTTGTTACCACCATGATAGCACAAGAATCTAAATCATGAAGTGGTATTGGTGCTACAGCAGCTGAAGCTGTTGCGGTAGTTCCAGAAGCATTGCCTGGGGCTGTTTGCCTTGCCCATCTGGTGTGGGAGCTGCTGTAGCCACTGCAGGGTTGGGCACAGTGTAGCTCAGTACTGACTCAATGGGTACTGATGGCTGGAGAGGACCAGTGACCACGCTCTTCTCATCCATTGGTGGTGTTAATGACATGTCATCAGAATGGTTTAAGACTGTTTTGTAACAGGCCACTGCACTTTAATACATTTGTTTTATTTTTCTGTATTAAAAAAAATATTGATTTTTGAAATCAAAGCCTGCGGCCTATTCCCCCTTAATACAAATGAATCACTTTGGTATTCCTTTTGAGATTAATCCAGCAGTTGTGATAATGACATTTTTGAAAGTGGCTGCTGCCTAATGCTATGTAATTATTTTCAGTAACGATTGATCCATAAAATAAAATTCATACCATTCTTAATACACATTCTAACTAGAAGCAGTGATGGTGTTTGTGCAGAGCATGCATATCAATAAGTGTCTGAGTCCTTGTTTCATGGGACACGCTAAGGCCCTGGCTGGGGCAAAAGTAGGTATTCTCCTTTGACTGGACTGAATTTCAGTTGCTATCAGCTGCAGGGAGTTCAGTCTCTGAACAGAGAGTTCAGTCTATGACAGTGAACAAGAGTGTGACACTGAAGCACGCTATAGAAAATAAAAAGTAGAATGGTATTAAGTGTGAATATGTTACTGTCTGTCCTGGACAGTGACAGAAAAGAAGTCAAGAGAAACAGAGATGGTGTGGGAGATCCCCTGCCTATGCTGGGGGTATTCTCTGTGACAAAGTAAAATTCAGTTCTGAAGAGTTTTTCACTTGTAGGATCTTAGGCCAGTGTAACACAGTTTAAAATATCCTAAATTGTGACACATTTTATAAATTAAAAGAAACATATGCATAACTTTATAAATTGTCTTCATAAAATGAATACTTTACCCACTTGGTCAAACATACTTGGCTCAAGTTCTTATATACAGGGCATGCTTGAAGGGAGCTGTAATTAAAAGAATTATAAGGAGGTTAGGATGAGTCAGAAGATGAAAAAGGCTTCTCTTCAGTCTTGAGTGAGTATACTTCAAATGTATTAAGTAGTTCAGTAAGCAGGTGTTTTGTTTGTTGTTTTCTTTTGTTTGTTTTTGTTTTGTTTTGTTTTTGTTTTTGGGGTTTTTTTGCTGTGGGGTGGAGAAACAGAACATTCCTTTCAGCACTGTGAAATATTCATGTAATCTGCTATGACATGGTATCTGTGCAGGCCTTTTACTAGCAACACCACTTGGCCTCTGGGCAGCAATTTAGGCTGATTCCTGCCTATTACAGTAATATTATTCAACTTCTGTCTTTTCAAAAAGTTCAAGAATATTTTTTCTCTGTTGTTGCTCCTTGATGGAAGCTCCATTCTCCTAGAATCCAAAGATCTGGTGAATACAGGCAAGTCATTGTACATTAGCTCTAATTTGGTATCTACAGGTCTTAGCAACAGTTGTATTTTAAAAGTAAGCTGTTCTGCTCAGTACAATAAAGTGTGCTTTCAAGAGCTGGTAGGTCCATCGAGATACAAAAACTTTCCTGGACTATGACATTCTCTTCCATTAGCGTGTGAACTGCTTTTGGAAGACTGCCAGTTGAAAGGATCAGTTCAGCTGTGACCTGCTGAGCATGCATGGGACCCAGTCCTTTGCAGGCAGATGGAAATATGTGAAAGACCAAAACACTTGAGGGACGTTAACAACAGAAGAATGAAGGTAGAGTTTTTTTGGCTTTTTTCTCTTAGTGCTATAAAGAAAGAAAACTGATATAGTGATAGCGAGTGTTGCTTCTCTAACATTACTGCTACTCCTCCTCTACATGCTCGTGAGGGGTCTCCCTTAATGAGGAACACCAGTCCTGGAGAGTTCCACTCGAGCCTTGGTTATGCTTTGCTGGGACACTTGAGCAGCAGAATCTCTGCACGTAAAAACAGTGCCTGTAACTGTAATTGTCAGCTTTGTACCAAATGTAGAACCAGCCTGGATGGAGAAACTGAGGATCTAAAGTCAACAAAGTGAGGTTTAGTAGAGGTAAATGCAGAAGATGATAATAAGATGAAATCCAGCACAAAATGGCCAATGCCTGGCAAGGTAGCAGAGCTGCAGAAGAAGGCTTAGGGTTTATAGTGGGTCTCAAACTGAAAAAAAACCCCAGTCAGTGAGATACTACGACATAGAAAATCAATCTCCCTCTGGGATGTATTAGCAAGAGTGTCACTGAACTGAGCAGAATTTACTCTTTGCAGCACTAGTGTGACATAAATTGGAGAGGTCAGAGCACCAGACATTAAAAGGAAGACATTCCCAAAAACAGCAATGAGAACAGTCAGAGGCATTTAAAAAACATTATCTGTGAGAAATGAAAGGGGAAAGGATTTGTTACTTTTGGAAAAGAGATGGATGTGACTGGGGAGAGGAAATACTGATAACCTTTCAACTTAGTAAAATTTAAAAGATTATTATAAGGAAAGAGGACAGTGATCAATTGTTCTATCTGCTCATCACCACAGCAACTGAAGTTTCAGCAAACACTGCTTTGGTTAAACGTTAGGAAAAAAATCAAGCAATAAATGTGTTAATGTTCTGGAACAGGTTATCAAGGGATGTCATGTATTCTACCAAAATTTTTCACAGTAGGCTATATGAATGCATGCTTCTTCATGACAGGAGGCTGTACTGAATGTCATCAGACCCTATCTAAGCTTTCAGTAGGAATGCCAGTAAGATCTGCAACAAAAGCCTCTTCAAGCTGTGAAGCTGCATCTATGTGTGGTGTTACCAGGTCCTCAACTTGATATAGGTCCTTCACTGTGTGCAGGATTACTTTCATGTTAGGAAGTTTTCAAATCCTTTGGGCTTGTGAAGGTTTTTCAAGCTATCAGGTCAGTTCCCAGGACAAAAACAACCTACAAAAAAATGCTTGCATGACATCTCACTTCTCTCTGAGACACAGCAGTACTCGCCTGTATCCTCTTTCAGAGGATTAGGACATGGACTTGCAGCATCTCAAACAAACCTGTGAAAATTAGGACTGCTACTGAATGTAACCATTGTTTCCCCAGTTTGTCTGTGGCCTGACTTCTTTTGAAAGCCTCCATCTTTTTTCCTACCTCCTGGGCTGTGTCTGAAGTAAATAGAGATGAGCTGAAGGACTTAGTGTTGGCAACCTGGAAAGCAAATAATTCTGTGCTTGGGACTGTAACCAGGCAGCTTAGTCAATATCAACTTTAGTAAATCTGTAACTCACTGATCTCAGCAAAAATCACTTCTTTCTCTAAAAGAGCACATTCTTGGAAATCTACACACAAAACCCCACTTAGAAACATTCCAGACAACTAATTAACATCTCTAAGGCTTTTAATTCCTTCCCTTCCCACTCCAACAGGTTACGAAATTTGGGCCACTCAAAAAACTCCTGTAACAATTACAGGAGCAAAACTCAACATTATTAGAAATTTGTGCCTAGTGTTTTTTGTTTTTTTTAATTAATAAACTTTTTTTTTAATGAGCTGGGTACAGAACAATATATGGTACTGTTTTAATGGGGCATAATATATATGAGAATAATTTGTATGCAATAATAAACAGTCTCTCAAATCTTAATACTGCTGTTTCTTTGGCAGGCATAAAAGCATGTGGAATGCTGTACTAGAAAGGAAGAGGTTCAGGTGGATATTCTAAATGGTGTGTTGGAAATGGTTGGAAAGTCTTGGTACTGCTGGGGATCTGTGCAGCTGAAAGATGACTTTTTCCAAATCATTGTCCTCACTTTTGCTGTCAGCTGGGGATCCCAGGGCAAGTAAACTTTATAATCTTTGACTGACTCTTTAAAAGATATTGCTAGAAACTGAAACACACTATTTCATGCAAGAAAGGTTTCCTACATTTTGGATTTAGAGAGTCTGACTGCTGAAATGCTGCTTTCATACAGCCTTCTCTTCTAAAAATTGGTTTTCCCAAAATGATCCCAAACTTTCTGAAATAACCTGACAAATCCTAATTCCCGCAGAACTTTTTTTCTCATTTTTGGTGTTATCATTGGTAAACATACCTCTAGGCTGGTATTAAGTGGCAAACTTTTGATGTACTTCTAATAACTTTAACACCTGCCTCTTTTTTTTTTTTCCACACCAGAGTAAATCCTGCTGAAAAATATTTTTAGCGATCATCATTTCTGATGCCTTTACAATAAGTCCAGAGAACTTAAGAAAAAGTGTTCATCTTTTCTGTGGGCCTCCATAACTGCAGCGAATCTGACTGCAGTAAGTCACAGCTCCCAAAGGGACTTTGATTCTATAGAGTCAAATGCAGAGAGAGCAATGAAAAGCCTAGGAGCTAAAAAGCACTGAATCCTGCCTCAAAATTAACAACCACAAAAGCTGTATCTATTTAGAGCTTTGATTTGACTAAGTCTCTTAAAGCACAGATCAATCATAGGCACAATAATGAAGCCAATCACCATAATGTCTAAGTGAGAATGGTTATCCCAGTCTTATTCTTCCCCGCATTAGCCTAGACATATGGTAGGATCAAGCTTTCTTGTTAGACTCTCAGCCATTCCTCCCTTTGTATCTACAAATGACAGACAAGGGACAGAAACAGATATGTCTTGCAGTCCACAACAGCGTATCAATGTCCCAATCTGCATAGCACACAACAGGGGTCACCTTGCAGATGGATTAGTGTGCCAGCTCCCTGTTGCAGCTAGGTAATACAATGAGTTACATAAAAGTTAATTAGCAAAGCAAAGAAAGCAGAGAGCCTGAAAGGCTCTGATGTTTTGTTTAAATACTATAATCCTCTGATATTCTGCAGATTTAAAGCAAGACTCATGAATTCCTTTTCTTTAGGGGAGTGGATGGGTTATTTCTCGGTGAATTTGACTCTTTAGATGCATAGATGAATAATCTATAAGGCATATTTATAAACAAGGTAATGCTTCATGAACCAGTCCCAGAGCTATATGTTATATAGTGTCCTTTTGACCTATTCCATGAAGATAGTATTTAATACGATTGCTGGACTGCTCCTGAGTTTGGCTACCCAGGGCCAGATTTCCAAAAGCAAAAGCGTGAAACAGTTCAGGAGTACAGGCCTGTTTCAAAGCTTCTGATTTCTTTGGTGTATTTGCCTGAGTCTGGCAATCCTATGGTTACTTTTATTTTCAACAAAATAAACTACATTCTTGTACTAATACTTTCAGTAATAAGTGGGACCCTTAACTTAGCTGCCATGTACAGTGTAGCCTAGTACTACAGCCAGAGCAAGTGTTTACCCTCAAAGGTCTTATGTCCTTTTGTAGCATCCTGTCTGAATGCTGCAATTCTATAGAGCTGAGGAACAAGCCTTATGCTACAAGGACTGCTTCTCAGCTTGGTGAGATGGTGGTTGTACTTGTGGGCATCAGTTTTCTTTAATGGGGGTCAGAACTTCATTGTCATGGAATTCTACACCTAGAAACAGGCACAGGATGAGAAAACTGATCTACACAACCTGGTAGAAATCAGATGACGGTGATGATACAAAGAAAGTAAAACCAGGTGGTTTATGGACTTGGAATAGGAACAGAGCTTCCTAATTTCCACGCAGTGTGGGGCATGACTCAAGCAAACTGAGTCATAGCAATAACTAACACAGCTATTCTCAATCTCATTTCCTTTGGGTTAGCACTCCCATTGCAAAAATGTGACTACTGCTGCAGATGCTTTTATTAACAATCAGCAGTGTTCTCCACAGAAATGAAGCCCTTGGCTGAATTTTTGCAGCTGTGCATTGCTCTGGCCATCTGAAAACCCCAGGGTAGCTCCACAGAGGGACAGAGGACTTAATAGAGGCAAAGACCAGATATGTTCCCTCCAGATCAGTGCTGAATATGGGTGACAATGTGGCAGAAAGAAAGTCACTATCTGCCCATGCTCTAGCTGTCCTTTGGAAAAGCAGAAGAGTTAGTTTGCAGAGGCAATGTGTGGAGCTTTCAAAAGTTTCAAACCCCTATAAGAGGGAAAAATTAGCAGTGGCTCTTTCAGGAAGGAGGGAACAACCAGGACACCCAAGGCACAGGGTGGCATAAAGGGGAGTAAGCAATGACATTCAGCTAAAAAAATGAAGTTTTATTGTGATTTCAGGATCTGAGCTGCATGGCCTTTGACTAGTCATTTCACTCCTTTGGGCTTTCCCTCTCAGTTGCAAACTCCTCTTTTAAGGGATACATTGTAGATGCAGTAGTGATTTTTTTTCCCCCAAGACCTGAATGTTGATATGATGCATTGTTATAAGAAACAAATATTTACTTAAAAAGAAAAATTGAAAGAACTTCAGACCATCAGTGTTTGAGCTTTCTGTCCACAATTGCGGTGCTAATGCAGAGACCTCTGTGGTTTCATAAAAGAGAAGAGGGATGACATAATCTGCAACATCTTTCTCTTCCACAGATGTTTTCTTTGCAGGTTGGCAGTGGTACAAGTAGCCACTAGATGGCAATGTTTCACACACAATTTCAGCACCAACGGTTTAATAAGACTCGGAGTGCAGGTGCTCATCTGATTAAAACTTTCATCCAAGTCCTGGTCTAACACTTATTTCAATTCCATGTTTATATCGCTGACAGAAATTGAACTGACAGTTGTATTATGGAGAGGCTACTGGCTCTGCATAGCTAAGGCTGAAACTTGTTTTTCATTATAAACTCAATCTTGGCCTCACCTCTCAAATTCTCAGTAAAGACCATTCCTCTTTCACATATTGGGACCACAATAAATAGCAAAGAGAGACGTTTTGTTCACATTTCAGATAAGTTAAGCAGGGTGTCCATTTGGTTCAGGTCTGTAGACACTCTCGTGTTAAAATGTGTTTTAACTCTTTTTTGCGACACTTGGCGGTGAAACTTCCTATGAAATTCAAGTTCCTCAGGACATCACGTGCTGGGTCTGAAAGGCTCACTGGGTAAAATGGGAAGTGAAGTTCCTCCAGCTGAATTCACCCTTCTTTCTTTATATTTGCCTGCAGTGGAAATTCACCTAACATTTCTGAATGTTTTCAGAAAATGAAAATCTAGTGACAAGTAACACAGTGACAGGTGCAGGTGTTCTCAGGAAGCAATTTTTTACACTCATCTGTCAGTATTCATGATGGGAGCACTCACACCTGGATTCAGCTAGGAAACAAGCACAGCACAAATTGGGTGACTGGGCTGGCAAATTAAAGCCAACCGAGATGGCTCAAAAAGAAAATGCTGAATGCTTAGAGAAATAAGGTGGCATACCCACACACTTTTTCTTTAAACTCTTCAGAAAAGAAAAGGCAATGTTGGGAGACAATATGATAAAAGAAAATTAAAGACTCCTGATCATTAGAAGTATTTATTGTGAAAAAGCAAAACACTGAAAATCGCTAATGATATTATTTACTTTGCTTCACTCACCATGTTGCAAAACTCTCTTTTCGTATATCTGCTCTTGTTATCTATTGCTGACCAGCACATACCTGACAGGTATGCCGTGTGCCAGGCCAACAAACAGAAAATCACCTTGCAAAAGAAATTATCCATAAATCTTTGTCTCTTGTTTCAGTGCGGGTTTCAGTAGTAATTGTTGGAATCACGTTTACAGTACCCTCCTTCCTGTCTGGGTCAATTTAGCATGGTGTTTACTGGGTCTGAGGAAACTGCCTCCTTTGGAAGAGAATTGTCTCTTGAGATATTTCCTGATGCTGCAGTCATCCAGGAATGCATACACTTTCTCTCTGCCACTGGTTTTGAGCAACAAGCTTTTCATACCTGCCCTCAGAGAATTCAGAATAGCTCTATACGGGAAAAATCCAATCTGATTCCTATATTGGCACAACCTTTGAGTCCTCTGCTTTACTTCTACAGATCATAGAAAATACTCCTAGCAGTTTTTGTGTAACAGATAAAAAGGTACACAGAGAGGAGGACTGAAAGCCTGGTATTGCTGTGGAAGAGACAAGATTAGAACTACACCTGAAGATCATTTCTGCTTTCAAGCATTCTCAGTTTAGTCCTACAATGTATTCCCTAACATTGTAATGTCTCTCTTAGAGAACTAAAGTGCTCTTATATTTTACTTCTCTGATACTGACAGGCACTCTCACACTGTACACAAGCTTCTGTCTGGGAAGTACACCACTTAGCTGTATGCTGCTGCATACAGCTGAATTCGGAGGGTGAATCTGTATTTGATCAAACCATTTCAACATTGGTGCCTCCACATTTTTTGATCATAAACAGTGACATGCCACAAAAGTCTGTAAACTGTTATAACACAAAACTGAGGTACGGCCAGGCAGTAAGGCCGAAAATAAATTAGACTTACATTGCCTAGGCTGTTGTGAGAAAATGATGTAAACTAATCCTAGCAGTAGCATAGTGATAACATTTGTGTCACTGAAATTCATTAATAAGGTCATAATTTCTCTAAGGAACTATTGCTTCGTGTGCTAGTAATCTGAGTGTGAATATTTGTTTTGACAGGACTTATCAGTTTGGATATATTTAAGTCAATTATTTTAAAAGGAAAATGTTTTAAAAATAGTAATGTGCTCATGCAATTAGAGCAGATTGTTAAAACCCTGGACACTTTACCAAAATATGTTTTACAGGGTATATCATAAAGGAGTTTTTGTTAACAAGCATCTGTTGATGGCCTAGGAGCTCGGGTTCTTGACTGATGCAGTAGGTCAGTCACACAGAAAGGGTAAGTCTCAATAGCACTCAACAACCACCTGCATAGCCTGCTTAAAATACCCAGGGCCCAACTTTTTTAAGTTCATGATTTTATTGAAATGATTGAGTTCAAGCCATAGGTCTAATAGACAGCTGCAGCTATGTCTGCAAATCTGGCTCCAGAATTCCCACTACACATTTTCTGTATGTGGAACAGGCAAACAGTGATCACCTACAAGCATTTTAGTCTAAATGCCCTGCTCAAAATCCGATAGGACCCTTTTGACAGGGACACAGGAACACTCTGTGCAACTGAAATAACAAAAGATTCAAGTAACCTTTTTCTTTTTTTCCCCTCTTTCAAAACTTGTATGTTTGCCTCTCTGGATCAAAATGAAGTATTTTATTTTGGGACCTTGAATGAGGACAGACTGCATATTGACATTCGTGGATACAAATAACGATATTCCTTCAGGTAGTGAATAGTTCCTGAATTAACTGTGCATATGTGTGAAGCTAATCATGCAGATTTAAGTCTTCAGCATCAAGCTTATATGTCAAGTATGTTGTGGTGGGTTCAGATTAGGCAGACTTCCAGAATATGATACTTTTAATTTAACATTTTAGCAAACCTCTTACAGAAGTCATCAGGACATTTCCTGAATATAAAGTGTAAATTTTCCCCCAATATCCTCTTTAATGCAAGACCAGTGTTTCCCCTCCAGGCTGCTTTAGGAAAACGGTGCTTCTCTCCTCTAAGTGTGACACCCCAGAGGGGTGCCAGGGATGTTGACACTGTCTTCTATAGAAAAAACTAGTAATTTTCACCTATCATCAAAGAAGATAGCTCTAAAACACCATCCCCACAGAAACACATAGTCAACTCTCAGCAAGAAAATGAAATTAAGGAAATGCAGAAAACACTGAGGAACAATACTTCCACAAGTAAAACTTGGGGAAGACTTTAGGACAGAAAGAGGGAGGGCACTTAAAACTTATGAGAAGCTTCTAGATATGAGTATTGTATTTCCTGTGGAATTAAAAAAGTTAAATTGGCTTTGAGATATTAATGTCCCAATATAAATATTCTAAGAGGCAGTAGATGGATTTTCTTAGAGGGAAGCCCTCTGTAGTACATCGTCACCAAACACAGAAGTGGTCCAGAGACACTGTGAAACAGTATGTAAAATGAGACAGGAATTTTTCAGTGTGGTAACTTTTATGGTGCTATGAAGTCAACTTGATGAGAGGGAGATAGACTGACTTGAAGATGTCACGAAATCTTCATAGAAATTGTCATTATTAACATTTTTTTTTGCTAACATTAATGACATCAAGGTGACTTGAGAGATTTAATTTATTTCATATTGAATATGTCAATATCCTGATACTTTCTCCACATCAAATTTGTGTGTGTGTTGACATCTGTTTAGGGATAATAGTTGTCAAGTCCAAGAGCTCATCAAGTAATGAGGAAAGGCAAAACAAGAACCAGGCTGCATGGCAGGACACATAAGATCTAGGATATTGTTAGTGATGTGTGCTTGTAGGAGCTTAGTGGACAGAAGGACTGACAGGATGGAGATTCAGCTATTCCAGGAACTGACAGCTACTCTATGCCTGAGGCTCTGAGGGAAGCTTCAGGAAATGTGATAACCAGAAAACGATTGAACTTTTAGACAAATGTCTTCCTTTGCTTCATCAGCTGTTAGCTCATCAGCTCTGCACAAAGAATGTGATTAGAAGAGTTATCCTCTTCAATGCAGGACCAGTGTTTCCCCTCCAGGCTGCTATAGGAAAATGGTGCTTCTCTCCTCAAAGTGTGACACCCCAGAGGGGTGCCAGGGATGTTGACACTGTCTTCTACAGAAAAAACTAGTAATTTTCACCTATCATCAAAGAAGATAGCTCTAAAACACCATCCCCACAGAAACACATAGTCAACTCTCAGCAAGAAAATGAAATTAAGGAAATGCAGAAAACACTGAGGAACAATACTTCCACAAGTAAAACTTGGGGAAGACTTTAGGACAGAAAGAGGGAGGGCACTTAAAACTTATGAGAAGCTTCTAGATATGAGTATTGTATTTCCTGTGGAATTAAAAAAGTTAAATTGGCTTTGAGATATTAATGTCCCAATATAAATATTCTAAGAGGCAGTAGATGGATTTTCTTAGAGGGAAGCCCTCTGTAGTACATCGTCACCAAACACAGAAGTGGTCCAGAGACACTGTGAAACAGTATGTAAAATGAGACAGGAATTTTTCAGTGTGGTAACTTTTATGGTGCTATGAAGTCAACTTGATGAGAGGGAGATAGACTGACTTGAAGATGTCACGAAATCTTCATAGAAATTGTCATTATTAACATTTTTTTTTGCTAACATTAATGACATCAAGGTGACTTGAGAGATTTAATTTATTTCATATTGAATATGTCAATATCCTGATACTTTCTCCACATCAAATTTGTGTGTGTGTTGACATCTGTTTAGGGATAATAGTTGTCAAGTCCAAGAGCTCATCAAGTAATGAGGAAAGGCAAAACAAGAACCAGGCTGCATGGCAGGACACATAAGATCTAGGATATTGTTAGTGATGTGTGCTTGTAGGAGCTTAGTGGACAGAAGGACTGACAGGATGGAGATTCAGCTATTCCAGGAACTGACAGCTACTCTATGCCTGAGGCTCTGAGGGAAGCTTCAGGAAATGTGATAACCAGAAAACGATTGAACTTTTAGACAAATGTCTTCCTTTGCTTCATCAGCTGTTAGCTCATCAGCTCTGCACAAAGAATGTGATTAGAAGAGTTATCCTCTTCAATGCAGGACCAGTGTTTCCCCTCCAGGCTGCTATAGGAAAATGGTGCTTCTCTCCTCAAAGTGTGACACCCCAGAGGGGTGCCAGGGATGTTGACACTGTCTTCTACAAAGATCTTTTAAGGGAAGAGATGCATGTAAGGAAGGGTCAAGTGAATGCCAGCCCAGCCCCCAGTTTTGAGGCTGAGCAAGGGCTGGAAGGTGTCAGCAGGACATTTCCAAGTTGGGCAGTAGTGGCTTCTGGCCACTGGCCTCCCTGACCTGCCTCACAGCCCCATCCCATGTGCAATGCCACCCACCCCAAGGCTCTTTGTCCCACCCACCACTCAGTGTCAAATAGATCAGTCAGACAAGTGTTCCTGCAGCTTCTCTTTGCTTTGACCAGAAAGGGAGGCTGCGGGCAATAAGAGTATGTCAGAAATAGGTCCTTCCTTGCCTTGTGACAGTTGTGAGATGAATAAGAACACCTTTTAGGATTTTGTTGTTTGGTCAGCAGCAACTGTGTGTTTTACTAGAAAAGAAAATGCTTCAACAGCTATTTTACGCACCTTCATTTCCTAGTAAAATGTTTTCATCCATTTCTTTTCACATCCTTGCAACAGTCTCCATTAAACTCTGCTTTATTTTGCCATTTCCTGTTTTTATTATTTTAGTTTACACCCAATTTTGCAAAATGGGCCTACAGAAATGGTAATTTTTTGTGGTTTGTTTTTTTTGTGGTTTTTTTTTTTTGTTGTTTTTTTTTGGCAGAGAGTCTCTGTCAAGTTTATAAAGGAAAGAATGAAGATGTTTCTAAAGTTTCAGAGAATCAAACACTAAATGGTTGTGTTCACTCTCTCACTGCTACTCTCCTGCCTAGAGCTGTGATTTTGGATTCACATCCAGTTTTCAGAGTAGAAAAGATTTCTTGTTGCAATTTGTTATGATATCAATCTGAAGCTGTGATACTACTTAGCAGTTTATACTTTTTAAAACAATCTCTTCAATTTTAATCCAATAAATGGCTTCTTGTAAACACCCAGTGGATTTGTACTGTTTTTTTAGTTTTGTTTGACAATATCTTAAAAAAACGTTTAGCTGCAAATCTATAGAGAAGGCTTAATTTCCACCTTAATTCCAGACACAAGAGAATAAAGGGAAGACTATATACCTACTCACTGATATATGGAAAAGACTGGAAGAAGGTAGCCATTGATGAGATTGATTCTGCAGCCTCAGCAACTTTAAGAGTAAGTAGAAGTTTAAAATCATCAGCTTCTTTCAGAGTCTAAAAAATAGTGAAAGTGAAAAACATCTTTCAGTCTGGAACTACAGAGGAGAGCATCTGTTACATTATGACTTATGAATAACTGAAGAAAGAATAAGTAAAGTTGTTCATATACTTAGGAAGGCTTTATTTTGTATCTATTTCTCATATGAAAGAAAGTAAAATTACTATATCATGTCCAAGAAATTAATTTGCTTTAACATGCCTAGTTATTTTCATAATATAGTAATCGGTGCTTTTTTTTCTTAAACAAAAGAGGATATACTTTTTGGAGAACCTAGTGTTAGACATTGTGTCGTGTACAGAATCACAGGCAGGTTTTGGGTGTTTAAGTGGCAACACAATTTGAATTAATGCCCTGGGAGAGCCAGAGGATAGTGTTCCAGTGGTTTCCAAAAGCTTCATCTTTTCTGTGAGGTGCCAGATGCCGGTTGTGCTGCATAAACTAAAAAAAACGCCTTCATTGAACAGGACAGTGAGAGGTAAAAAGGCATGTTGATGACATTGAAATGCTATAACAAATTTTATTCTGCAGTTCTAGCATTAGCCTGTATGAGAAACGATTAGAAGCAAAGCAATGAGAGGCAAAATTTTCTACTGATAAGTCTTGCTCTGTGAAAGGAATTTACATCTTGGCTCTTGATAGCAATCCAAACTTTTTGTACAAAATTATGCTGAGGATAGATTTGTCAAGAGGTCTGTTGAAGTCAGTGGCATGTGTCTGGGTAACTTTCTAGGGCAGCTCTGGCAATCATACTTGTGGAGTTATGGGACTGTGAGAGAAATATAATTAAAAAATACAATGTAAAAAATGAGATTAGGAAAAAGACAACCTTGTTCAGTGAGTCCAGATCTCTCCCACACCTTGCTTTTTCTTTTCCTGTGATTCTGAGTTTTCCATTCAAACAACTTTGTTTATTGCCACCATTACTTTTCTTATTTGATCAATTTGTTTGCTGGAATCTGAGAAGGGGGATCAGTGGGTATCTTATTTCCCAACTAAAATGTTGCCTTCAGTTTGTCTGTAGTTTATTGGGTCTAGGGAAGATTGATATCACGTTTGCACTTCTTGTTAAGCATTCTGTAAGAGCCTCACAGGAGAGAGAAATGGTTTTAAAGTATTTCTCACAAGAAAATTAACAGATCACTGTGACTATAGCCACAGCTAACGCTTTCCAAAGGCAGTTCACTCCTCAGACCACCATGTCGTCCATGCTGGTTTTGCAGGACCATCCTTTGATGCCAGTAATTAATAACTCCCTTTTCCATGAAAAGATGGGAGTGATATTCATGTGCCAACACTGGAGAGAGGATAGGTGAAAAGTACTTCTGCACAGCACCTTATCCATTCAGCAACTTTTTTGTTTTCATTCAAAGCTACTAGCTGACATACTGCTGTATACTCTGGAGCTTGTTGGATTGCTTTGCCAGGGAACCCTCTTGTTTGCATAATGGGATCAGCTGGTCATGGCAGGTTATGTGATGCTGGCAGCTGCCTCTTTTCAACAGCTTTAGTGGCTCCCAGTCCCTGCCAATTGCAAGGCTGAGACACAGAGTCCTTTGGGAGCTCAGTCTTTATTAAACAACATGGAGAAACCCTGTTGTTTTAAAAATCTGAAGCAAATTAGAAGGGTGATTGACTACTTCATGGCCAGCTTTACCAGCAATTGTGTTAATCCAGAGAGAGGTCAGTGAACAAAAGGGAGTAAAGTGGGGTCTACTTTTCATGCGTTTTTAATGGTTAAGAATTTCTTCCAAAATATGTTTTTGCCATTGGACTAGCTCACAAAGAGGTGTCACAAACATTTATTACTTCCTAGCCCGGTGTTAATTATATAAGTTGCATGCATTGTTTCTGCTCTCTGGTTGAGTGACTTAGGTAACCATCCATCTTAAAGAAAATTGTAACAATCAAACCTAAATGTGTCTTTTAGTTTGTTTTTTGAATATCTCAGAATTCAAAGACAAAAACCCATGTTTTGAACATCAGTGGAAGTGAAGCTTGACTGCATGAATATTTACTGACAGCAAAGATGTCAGATTGGCAAATCACATGAATCAAATTTGGGTTTGCTTGTTACTATTGTTAACAATAACTGGTTGTGTGACAGTATTAATATTTTTTCTCTGTTCAAAATATAGTGAAAGCATACAACTAAGAGAGAGTCTGAATTTGAAAGAGGTTATGTTGTAAGCATAAAACAGAGAGGGTTTACTGGTTTTGGAAAATGTTTGCAAAATTTCCCTCTTTTCTCCCTGTCTCTTGTCTCTCTCTCACACAAACAGATTCTTTTCCCAATGTAAGAGCCCCTCTGAAAAGGTGATTTAAAGTCACCGCTTTATATTCCCCAAGATAGGGCTGCATAAAGCTTTTAGTTTGTCTGACATCTACAAGTGCTTTGTTTTAGAGAGAAGAGAGGAATCCAATCACACTGATCACATTTCTGTGATGTCAAAAGATTCAGTCATATCTCTGATGCACTTTTATAATTTCTTCTGCAGAGGAATCTGCTACAAGAAAAGTACTCTCTCTTTGGGCCAGCATAGAAAACTATCATCTCTAATAGTGGCTTGGGTACTTCATATAAGTAAGAGGTTGGATAAATACCCCTAAAACTTTTCTTTGTGTATTATTAACATTACTATTTAACTCTCTGGACTCTCTTTAGAAACTTGCAGCAAGAATAATTATTCAGAATTGAAACTCTGCCCACTGAACTTTCTGGCAAGCTTACTTATTGAAAGCTCATATCTTAAGTAAATTTTCATAAACTGACTAGTAAATTCATAAGTAAAAAAAAAAGCCAAACAACTGGATTTTAAAAAAATGTAAGCTTTTAAATAGAAATACTAGTCTAGAAGTTACAATATGTAATCAGGACATAGAAACATGCCAAGAAACTATATGCTCAATCCAAAGAATTAGAACATAACATTTCAAACAGTGAATACCTTCTATGGATCACTCAAGCATAAAATGCAGACAGGGAATTGTTTTAGAGTTAGCAGTTAATATAGTGTTTGAAATAATGCATACAATTCAAGAAATCCACAGTCAAATAATAACAGGGGGAAAAAAATTAATATATCTTCTCCACTTGCAAGAATAGTTTGTCACTCAGAGGTAAGATCAGCCACAGAATTACAGCAAAGTGAAAGAAAGCTTCAGCAGCCTTCACTAGCAGTGGCTGGCAAAATGCACACTCCTACGTTACCTGATGTGGTTGCAGTACCCTCCATTTAAACCAGTGTTGTTCCCATCCATTCAAGAATCAGTTCAAATTCTATTTATTTATTTTTTATTTTTTACCAGGTAGTTGAAGACAGAGACATGCACTAACTGCAATATTAGAAAAGAGTGAAGTTCATAACCCCTATCGAGATTACAGTAATGCACCATATGAAATCAGAGTGAGAACAGGCAGGTGATACAGAGCCTGGTCAAAAGTCAAAGGAAATCAATGACAGATCATCTGCAGGGTGGGATTGAAACCAAGGCATCTAATCTCAAGTCTCATCCTCGCTTTGCCTGTAAGTTTGGACAAGGTATTTCTACTGTATCGCCTTCCTTTCTTTCTGGAATGGTTGTGAGGCTTCGGTTAGTGTTTCAGAAGAATGTCAAAACCTTACACGAAAATATGAACAATTCCAGAGATATGAACCAATATCAACAAACAAAAAATACAGGCTTTTTATCTTAATTGAAAGCAAGTAACAGCACGATGATAATATGTATAAAGTGTATTATAAATGCACTTAAAACTTCTGACTTACAAATTCAATTAGAGCAATATTGCAGTATAGATGAAATATATGTGTACTGAAGAAAAGCAATAAAACATCCAAATTACCCAAATGTCTGTCATATGAAAACTTTCTCCCACACACACAGAAAACCCACAGGTACTGAATATATTGGTAAAACAAAGGGAGAAGTGTATTTCAAAGCAAGTAGGTGCTTGCGAAAATAAAAGCATTCAGGGAATCTTGATGAATAATAATATGAATACTTATCAGTTACAAAATGAAGGAAACATTTTTGCCAAAGGCTCAGTTCTAGCACAATTTAGCAAAACTGTGGGTGAAGAAAAAGGAGTATTGTCAACATGCATATCAAAAGATTATTTGATTTCATATTAGGGTATTAAAAACGTCCCTTTCTGAACCTGAATCATCCACATTTCTGGCTCCACAGGAGCTCTACTAACAGGTAATTAGTTGTTCAAATATGTATACACATATAACCACACCTTTTTGCATAATTTTAGATTTGCCATTTTTGCAAATTAGAAATCATTTACTCAGTTTAAGCCAAAAGGACATTTTAATTGAATTGGCATGGTTCTTGCAATTATATTTTATAATCATACTGATCTTGGGCAAAGCATTGCTCTGTACTTAGAAAAAATGCTGTCTTATCCAGCACTGATTTCACATCCTGAAATGACAGTTTTCTGTACATTTTGCTGTGTTCCTGATCCGTGTCTTTTCAGGCATGTTTTTAAGAGCCCTCACAAAGGTTTTTAGGTGCTGTATACAAAATATCCTTCGGACAATAAGGAGTTATTTCATAAGCTTATTTTTGCCAAGTGTATTCATGCAGATAAAAGTACATGTGCTTTTGTCCACTAACTGCAGCACTGAAAAATTCAAAACTATGTCTATACAGATCAATTCTCGCTATATATTAATAATAGATATTTAAAAAATCAATTCAAAAAGATAACTTAAAAACATGCTTTTAATATGTATAATGAGGCATAATGTAAAATAGGTTTATAAAGCTACACTGATGGGAGCTAAGGACACTGTGGTACTTTCCTAACATTCTCTGACAGCTATATAATGGAAAGTATGTATGGCAGTAATATTTAATTTTTTAACAGGGTTAAATTCTCTCTATATTAATGAAATCCTGGAAAATATGACTGATGTATTTGAATATCACATGAAGAGAAACTGGTTTATCCATGATAACGTCGTGTAACCCAAACAGATTCTGTCCAACAGCTGTTGAATATGATACGTAAAAGATGGGCTGTGGGAGCAGTTGAGTCTGTTATAACCTATATTGATGCCCCTCTTTGGCAATTTTACCATAGAAATCAAGACTTAGTGTGCCTGAAAATAATTACCTTCTCCTCACTAGAGATAGTCCTTCTGTACTGGGATAATGCTATGTGGACAATGGCTGCAGGATTGCTTTTGTCATGCTCCTCATGCAATCTGTATTTGACTGACAAACAAAGAATTTCAAGGGCAAAAGTTCAGGTTTTTACAAGTGCTAGTTGTAAGCCCACAAGGTAAAATCCTCTTCTCATAAGTGTCAAGATCCTCTGTTCTCCCTCATGTATGAGCCATCTCAGAAGGTGGGTAGCAGAGAATAATGACTATGAGAGCACTGATGTAGCTTTGAGATGAGACTTTTGCTGTGAGAACACTCAGTTCATTTAAACAGAAAAGGACTCATTATCCTGCCTTCTGTGACAAAACTTTAAAGGCTAATTTCATTTCAGTCCTTTTGTCTGCCTGTGGAAAACTAACCATTCTAATTCCTGTTTGCTCTTATTTGCCTGAACAGGGTAATTTCAGGATCTCTGTTTTCTGATTTTTAACAACAATTAGACCTTTGGGCATTGCTGAAGCAGCTTGGATTTTTAGAGCTAAACCTTCATACTTGAAAGAGTGGGGAAGCCTACAAAAAAAACCCAACTCTCCAGCATCTTCCCCCACGTCAGGGATCACTTAGCTCACTGCTGTTACAGCACTTGCAGGCCTGAAGGATATGTTCTAGACCTGCTTTTTCTCATTCGGGAAGGACAGGGTGTGAGAGGGAAATTTGTAAGGAAAGCATAGGACTCAAAAGCCCAGTATAGGTTCAGAAGTCACCTACGGGCACACGCAACCTGGCTTCTTTGCCTTGCCTGGGCCCCATAAACCTTCTCAAATACTCTATAGCAAACTTCAATAGAAAGAGCAGAAGGCTCAGAAGCTACTCTTTACAGGAAGGGAGCAGGCACATCAGCGCTGCTTTGCTTTTTTTCCAAGCCCAAGGAGTTTGTCAGTTGAGAATGTCTCAATGGTTCTGAAAGAGGTCTGTCCCCAGCAGTACCAAGGGAAGTGAAAAATAAAATATGTCATGTTTTATCTCTGTGCCACTTTGTCTCTCCCTGACTTCAGACTGACACACTCCCCTGATCTTTTCAAGTGCTGAAATATTTTGGTAATCTCTTCTGGCTCCCAATAGACGCAACAACTGAATGTCTTAGCACGCAGACTCTGGACTGAACAACCGCAGATGGGGAACAAAGCTCTCACCGGGGAGAGGTGCAGGCGTTGAAGCTGCAGTCATATTCTCACTGGGGTGTGGGAGGGAGATCAGGTACAAGTTATGCTAGCTCACACTCTTTCTGGCCTCAAGTCTTGCATCATTTTTGGAAATGCTTAGCACTTTTCCCTGGGCTCTGGTTTACAAACGTGCTTTCAGCTGAGCACTGATATAAGCAGGCAGATTTTAAAAAAATTCAAACTTCTGGACTGGATTTTTCCAAAATTCTGTCTGTGATTGTGGGTGATGAGTATTTGCAGATCTTGCTCTGAAAGCCTTTGAAAAATTACTCTGACTCTTGCAGTAGAATAAGAATTACAGCTGAGTTTCATTTATGCACATATAAGGATGGTGCTGCCTGAAATCTCTCCTTTCACATCCTATCAATGTCTTGACTCAAAAGTAATATGAAAGTTGGTCTATCTGTGGCTTATTTCATCCAGTAAAGGAATCCAGATCTAAGATGGTCTGCTCACAGAGGATCTGAGCTGTTAGGTCAAAGTTGCTTGGAAACTTAAGTGCCATTTTTATTCTGTTCTGTAAACACATGCATGAGAAAGCTCCTGGAGGAGTAACTTGATAGCTACCCATGAATTGTCATTTTGGTCTTGTCTGGGTCAATAATAAAGCTTCTGAGAGTTCTGCTAATGTGCTGCAAAACCTGTTAGTTGAATATAGTAATTCTAGAGTGTCCCCTCTGGGTACTCTTCTGGTTCTTTGAAAGAAGGGAATCATTCACACAGGAAGATATTAACAAAAATGAGAGACCAATAAATGCACCTGTCAGTATTCAGCAACAGCTAAAATTAATTCACAAATCCAAACAATCTGTAGAAAACTGAACACAATTACATAAGAAATTAAGTTATACAGTTGCCATGACCTTTAATCAATCATTCCAGCTGTTAATGTTAATTTTGTGATCTGAAAATCATAGTTCTATTTGCATTTTAATGGCTGTTAAATGAGAGTCATCAGGAAGAAATAGTGACAGCTTGGCCTTTTGATACCAAGTTCTTCTTTCCTAATGTGATTTGGAAGATTTGGAATTTCTGTTCAGAAGGGGTTTTGTTTCAAACTGCAGCAGGCACAGGGAGCCAATTTTGCAGAGCGAAAACAGACAATTCAAAGCTAAATCCCTTTTTAATCCATCTGTAGCTATAAAAAGATCATAAAAAGTCATGTGAAAAAGCTGTAACGGCAACTTCATTACCCTCATACCAACAAAACCTCTAGTGTCTTTTAAAGCCCCTTTCACAGATATATGCTGTATTAATATTTTTTCATGGTGGGGATCTTTGTACTTAACTGACCAAAATGTTTATCAAGTGGTCAATGAAGTAAAATCCAACAATGCAATAAAACTACTAAATAACCATGAATTTTAGGGTTAGCTCATTTAGTTTATTTTGCATTTACATGACCAAAGTGTTGAATACAGGACTGTCTTGCAACATAAATACCACTCATTGGCTTATGAAGGTAATGACATTAGTGGTATTGCACTAGATCAAAACTCTATTTAAGTTATTCTGGATAACTGTGAACTTGTTGATTTCTTTAATTTTTAATAAGATCTAAATGTCTGCCAGCTTCCTGTGCTAGTATTTTCTGTTTTGACATTAATACATTTTCTTATTAATAGGAAGACCTTCATTGTTACATGACAATTTATTTGTATGCAAAGCGCACAATTCTGATTAAAATGTGATATTCTTAAATCTTTATCCAAATCTCCTAGGAGACAGTCCCCAGGTGAATCAACTTTGGTTGAAAAAGAAGGTCTTGGAACTACATATTCAGAAAGGGAAGCGGTGAGCTGCAGACAGATTTCAGCAATTGGAAAGCAAAGTCAGTGTTAACAATGGAAGAAGAAAATGGTTTAGCTCTATCCAAAGTCCTTTTTATTTAAAGCAGGTAAATTGTAAGAGGAAGCGAGTTTCAGCAGATGTTTTCAGGATGAGTTTCATAAAGGATTGAATAGCAATAGGGAAGAGGAACATGGATATATGCCCTGCCTTTTATCACACGAGTAGGACTTCTGTCCATAAAGGCAGTCTAATTTGAATGCCTTGAACAGCACACCCTCTTCTTTCTCCAGGCAGAGAACCTATGCATTTTCTGCTTCTACATTGCTTCTACAAATAAAACATGTATAGGTGGTGTGCACGTTAATGGGGCTGATCTCTGAAGTCAGAGCATCCACTGATGAAGGAAATTGTTGCAGGGCAGGACTTCCGTCCTTATTGTGACAAACCCTGCCCTGGGTTCTTATGCAGGCCTGCTGTGGCACTTCAAACTTCCCATTTTAAAAGCCAACCACAGGAAACAAACCCCCATTTGCTGCAAATCACAAGCAACAGTTTCAGGATGTCAATGTTTTGGTTTTGCTGGATTTCAGGAGGTTTGCTTCCTTAGAAATTTAAGGATTTTTCTCTTTGGCCAGTAATGTTCCAATCTGTAGTATGGCTTTGTACAACATCAGTGCAGTCATGTGTGTGCGTGTGTATAAACATAAGTAAGCAGCAGTACGCTGTGCGTAAATGGTGATAGAGACCCCCGGTCTGAAATTCTGGCTCCACAGAATTCACTGAGGGCTTTGCCACCAGTTTTGCTGGAACCAGGCAGGTACCCTGCAGTCTGAAGTCCTTTAGTTCAGACTAGGAATGAGTGAAGAGCAGAGCTCTGAGGACCTCTCCACAGTGGACAGAGTTAAGAACGTTAAGAACGTTTGGTGTGAAATATCTATTCTTGTCATATTTAAATAGGAATAGACAAATCTCCAAAGGTTTGGAGGTTGATTTGGCCACATGTTCACAAGACCTATGGCTAATTCTATTTCTTTTCTCTGGACCTCTTCAGTTAAGACATCAGGCCACAGATTTCCTGAGCACAAGTTCTCTCATAGCATTCCTAGTAATTTCAATTCTGATCAGGTTAGAAATAAGAATAGTTTTCCTTTTTCCCCAGATACCTTAGAATTTCTGTGCACATCAAGTAATGATATTAAACATTCTTCAAGAAGAATGGCATGTGGAAAGGATTCACTTTCTTTGCTAAAGAATCAGGCTTCTCCTTTTTTAGCCAACCACAGACATCTGTCATGATTTTTCCTTGCTGGATTAAAGGCATTAAGGAAGTCCCAACAGAGCGATATCTTATTATTTTCCACCTGTTGATAATACTTGGCATTTAAAATGTCTCTCTTTTATTTTTGAGACAGAGTTTTCTCAGGAAACCCTCTATAAGGTGTTTATCATGCAATACATATCATGTTCCTCAACAAACCTCAGGAATCAAGCCAGCAGATTAGCTCTAGGAGAACAAACAAATCTCTAAGGTATCTTTATAGCTATATTGCCGGTCAGAAGCTCAATGCAAATGGGACCCATTTTGTTGCTCGCAAATTGCTGAATTGCAGGAAATGTCTGCATAAATATCCTAACCAAATATATTCTTCCTGTTATTCTTGATAATATCTTATTTGTATTGCCTTTTTAAAATCTAGGTAATTTAGCATTAAACTAAAATGGCTTCAACAAATCAGTCTCTGGGGTACTGTAGGGTTGGGTTTGTTTGGTTTTTAGTATTTTTTTTTTTCCCAAGTAGGCAGGGCTTTAATTCACTCTTGTTCTCTGATTTCACCATTTTTCCTGAACCCATCAGAATTGCTACCTGTCCCTTTCAGACAGATTAAAATTTAGGAAAACCCAAATATTTTTAAGGTATTTTTATCCTGATTTAAGACTTTTATAACACTTGATAGTCAGATTTTTTTGTGATAATCTAGCCTGGGAACTAACACATGATGCTAGCTGAAAAATCTTCGTGCAAAAGTAAGCCAGTTTTTAATTTCTTTTCTGAAAACTCACCAGAAGCAGTGATAGATGGTGCACAGTCTATCACGTACCTTCCTCCTCTTCATGAATATGCTCTTTTTTTGTTCAGAAAACTCTGACCAACCTTGTTCCATCATTAAGATGCACTGATAGAAATTGTGAAAAGAAGTTTTATTGCTGTCCTGTTCCCCAGATTGCTGGCAGCAATGCTAAAATACACATAAAGGCCATATAGCCCATGGAAGACAGTTTTATACAAATTGGCTTATGTCGAAAGGTTTACAAATACATGAATTAAGAAAACTCTAGAGACTGAAGGAGAAGACTCTTCTTGGTAAAATACTGACTACCAGGGGCTTTAATGTGACAGCAGAACTGAGTTTCCTCATATCCCCTTTGGGAAGACAGGCTGGTTGTAATCTTGATTCCTTGGTGCTGTCTTACTTGGAAAAGAGAGATTTAGAAATGGTCAATTTCCTGGTCCAGCAGCACCTGGAGTATGATGATGAGGAGTCAAGAGAGTGTCTCACTTGACTCTTGCAGTGAAGAGTGGACTTACGGTCAAACCCTGAGGGCAGCATTGCTCAGACAACCAACCCCCCGTCTGGAACTGCGAGACAAGAGCTGGCCTTTTGGCAGACAGGCAGCTGCCTCCAAAATTGTAATGGGAAATCTCTGTTGCATCTCTGCTGCTGGATTCATTACTCCACAGCCTCTCACCCTCCTGCCTTCGCCCAAGAAGTCCTCGTGGGTTCTCAGCAGTGATTGTTTACAAAGTTAGTAATCTCATCTGTTATGGTAATTATGAAAAATGGGTAAATGTTAGATGTTTAACCTGGACCACGGTACCAGATCTGCCGAAGTTCAGGTAACCATTTCCTTAGCCACCTGGCAGGAGAGTTTATCATGCCTTACTCAAGTGGTGAGTTTGGAATGGCTTTGGGTGTCCTGGTCAAATGACTTTCCAGACAATAGGATTTCTCATTTGCCTCGGGAATGAATCTTTGAAGATGGGTTAGGAATGCTAGGCTTTGTAGATTTAATGGGACTGTAAGAAAAAAAAAACAACCAAAAAACAACTGCAAAAGAGTGTAATAAAGTGAATGAACAACAGAGTAAATGACAGTCAAGTAAGTGACATAAATCTTTGAAGAGAAATGATGTCTCAGCAGAGAACCAAATTTAATGGAGAAAAGAAATTTATTGGGAATTTAAACAGAATCTGCAGAAAGGAAGGTTAAATTGAACTAATCAATAAACGTTTAGAAAGTTGCCATTTCCCCAAGTCTCCTAACACTCACAAAGTCCTAATCCTAGCTTCTTAAGCTGTATAGCAGAGCTGAGGCTGCAGGACAAGATAGTATATCTGGTTTTGTGCTGGCAGACTTAAACAGTTCCCTATATTTTCTTCATCCCTGGGACCTACAAGTAAGCTAAGCTATTTACCAGGACTGAACTTCTGACAAAATAGCATCACGGGTTATAAAACAGACTTGAACTTAGCATTGCTATTCAGAAAACTACATTTAATAATTAAGGATGCAGATGATTTGAGCTAGAGACGTATTTTAAGTAGCTTTCCTGCGTTACTTTTAGACTAATGGGTAGAAGTATATCACAAAATTGTAATAAATATAACTCTGTATTACATGAAGCACTATTAATAAGTTGCTTCTAGTGACAATGTTATTGCTCCTTATATGTGAGAACATACTGCAGGTGTCACAGGTAATTTCTTAAAGCAATGTTCAGAATATTTACTGATAAGCCTAACAGGATAATTGTTTTGGATGGGAAAAATCAGAAATAGTCTCTCTTCTGAATATTATGACTGATAATAAAGCAGTTAACAGAAATTCTCCATCACTGCAGAAGTATTTATAATGAGGTGCAGTTTTATCAGCACAAGAATAAGTAAAATACATTTTAAACTAGGCTAGCATACAGGATGTGAGTATTCTTGCTTTGGAAACTTTTGCAGTATGATTACATTCCTGTTACACAATCTGAAACATAAATTGACAGCATTAGGAGGAGCTTTTCATTTATTGGCATAATGCTTCAACGTGTTATGGAAATAACTTAGATTCATTTATATTCAAGGGCTTTGGAAGGACTTTTATGTAGAATGGTACTCAAATGCAAATTTTCAGCATATTCAAATTCACTTGACATATTTTTTTCTTAAAATGAATTATCAAACACTAGGATAATATTATGGGAAAAAATGCATGTTTTAACCAGCCACAGTCATCTTATTGTGGAGTGGTATTCACATACATCCTATTACTGTGAAAATGTCAGGTATTTTCTGTATTTATTTTGCATATATCCAAGGATATGTGTGTTTTGTTGTACATTCATTATTTAAAGCTTTAGTCCTACTGCAGGGCAGTAACAAACAGCTCCACACTTAAGTCTAAGAGTAGCCTGTCAACAGCCAACTTCTGAAAGTGATCTGAAGTCCAAGTGCCTACGTAGACTATCCTGAGAGCTGCTGCATCTTATGAGGATGTGGGGCAGAGTTTGGCATCCAAAGCAGAAGTCTTAAAAGGTTGCTTTGCTGGGAGATGAGTAGATACTAATTAACATGTTCTCTGAAGTATCTTTATTATTGCCATTATGTGATGTGCAGAAGAGGAGGATGGCCAGCTACAAAGCCCCTCATTTCAACAGATTCAGACTGCTGTCAGCTGTAAAAATTAGGGGAATGTTGATTCCTCTTTGACCCTTATGCTTCACTGCCATCAGGAAGCAGTGGAACCGAGGAGTCCCAGCTCTCCATCTCTATTGATACAAAGCCATGATTTCATCCATTCAGAAGTCTTAGGAGATAATAACTGCTGTCCTATCAGATCTTCCAAGTCAGAGACCACAGAAAAGAGCACCTAAATAAACAAAACTGCCTGTAGTGAAGGCTAGAACCTTAATTTGTTTCACTGAGAAGTCCTCAAGTAAGTATTGACACAAGCACCTAATAAAGATGTCTTCTTTTCATAATAACAAGCATCTTGTTACCCAACCCACTGAAACTATTGCAGGATACAAAACAATTTGATGGTAGGCTGGAGGATTTACCACAACACCAGTTATTGTCCATTCATCCACAATGGCCTTAGATCCACAGTCTGGATTATCCAAATTGCCCTCTTTGCTGTTTTCTCTTGGAGATTTCTGAGGGGTTACTAACTATCACTGCATGTGTACAGTTACAGAAGACTTCATCAGTTCTGTGAAGCTAATTAAAGGCAAGTGGGTCTCTGTTTAAAGTAGTGAAAAATGTAAATGTGAAGTTGGGGACCTGCTTCAGTCAAGTGACCACAGAGCAGAAGGGAGGGAAACACAATAAGGCTCTGAAAATCCCACCTTGGAAGAGCTGACTTACAGCCAGGACAGGAGAAATGAATGAATTCTGAATTTCTTTTTCCTGAATGCTGAAATATTTTTAATGTGAATCTAAAATAAACTTTTAAACTAAACTTTAAAATACAACTGAGTAGTTTAAAGAAGTTTCTGTGAATATAATAGACTACAGCTAGGATCTAAAATGTCAAATTCAATCTGAGAGTCTGTGCTGCCACCACTGCAGCTCAAACAGAAGAAATGTCTCCGAGGCATTAGCTGTACGTTGATCATATCCTACCTATATACTGCCAGCTACCAAAAGCCAATACATATATAGCCAAGGAAAGAGACATGGGTATCACTTTGAAGGATCGCCTTTTTGATGGCACAACAGCCTACCCACAAAAATCTGAAGCACCGTTTTCTGATGATCTTGCAAGGACTCAGATTCCTAGGAAGTCACACAGACCCTGTTTGCCCCAGCAGCACAGAAGCTGTGTGTAGAGTCACCAAGTTCTCACCTGCAATGTTTATTCTTGCTCTGCTTGTGCTTCTCAGGCTAAATCACAGACACATAAGTCACAAATCCTCTGGGATTCACAAACTGCAACATTTAAACACTGTAAGTTCAATGTACCTCTGCTGAGGAGGCAGCCTTTCTGCTCTCTTTTGTGCAGAGAGCAGCAGGGGTCAAAGGATGTGAGGAAAAGAAAGCCCTCTTCTCCCAGAAGTGGATCGGTCAACTGAATTCCACGGTTATCCTCACAGGTCTGTCCTACCCTCTTTCCCTTCTCATGATTAGTCCCATATCCCTCTCTACACAGCTGCCTTGAGGCTCCCTGCAAGCTCCCCAATCACTTGCTTGGGCAGCATGTAAAGCTTTACACACTTTCCACAGTTTCTCAGGGGACTCTTCTAACCCCAAGCAGTTTATAGTTGAATGCATATTTACAAATTGATAATTTTGCATCATGTTGCAAGAGGCTACTCAGCCCTGGGCAGTACTGTATTAGGGATGGCATTAACTCCCCCATGGGCTCCTGAGCAGAAACTACAACGACTGGAAGCAGAGCTGAGAGCTGGTGTTGGCAGCCTCAGAGGTAGCTGCTGACAGCCCGGAGCAGCAGAGAGGACTCAGGGTCCTGGGACACGATGGACAGGCTGCTGCAGCCAACTGAGGCATTCACTTTCTTCCTGCTCACTGCCTAATGAAAAGAAGATTCTGACCTCTGTGAGTGAAGCCTCCCTCAAGGATACAGGTAACCCCACTGTACTCTCACAACTTAACTCAAGTGAAGTAGCCCAGCATAGCTAAGTGTGCCATGCACAACATTAAGCTTCAGCATGAAAGCACAGGTGTAGGCTTTGCCCTGCACCAACAAAGAGTATTCACTAGCTCTGGTGTCAGGTAAACTCCCAAAACTTTCTAGTGGGGACATGGGCAATGCTTTCCTGACACCTGTAGAGCTGCTCTCCCACAGCAGCTATCATGCCTCGGTGCAGTGCTACTCCCTGCCACTCCGCTTCCCCTGCCCTGCCCCTGACAAGAAAACATGGCAAGAGAAGGGAAAGGGATAGTCTAAACAGGAGAGCAACTAGGAGGGTGTGAAAGAGGAAAGTTACTGGGAAGGAAAACACAGTTCAGCCTTATGAAATCATGTTTGTATTGAATGGTGCTGGTGCTGGCTGGAAAGCAAAGCAAGTGAATAGTTCATGCATAAATACTAGCTGGGTAGTTATTGCGCTAAAGGACTTGGAAATTTTCCTTGATGAGAGGAGGTCTGATGTAACTGTCATTGCAGAGAATTAACAGGGTGATTCATGTGAGTGAAATCTTTGAAATCAGGGTGTAGTCCCTGTAGCAAGGACTGAAGGGGAGAGATGGCACCCTCCACTACCCCTTTTACAGCGATCAGTAGCTGAAGGAGTGTTGAAACATGAATGATAAGCTCCAGAAAGGATGTTAGGGGAGTGAGGAGGAATGAAGGGATGTTGTCTGCTACAAAACACTGAATCAAACCAGAAAGTAGGATGAATTACTCCTAAAGCGTCTGCCTGCATTGTAGAATAAAAATTGAATTATTATAGGGGACTTAAATTTGGAGGATCTCATGCACCAGGTAGTAAAACATTACAGGTTTTAGAGATTGAAATTTTTTTCTCTCCACAAAGGAGATTGCACTTGACAGCAATCTATTTGGAGACTCATTCTAATAAATAAAAATAATTAATTCTAGAACTACAAGTTTTTGATTGCCTAAGGCTTGTATGATCTGGTTACATTCACTATGAACAAAGGACAATTCTAACTAGTAATATTTATACTTGGAACTTCACCAAACTGGACTTCTCATCCTTAATGAATATTAAAGAGAATTTGACCAAAGGGTGGATACAAGGCAGAAAAAAATGCCTAAAAATGAGGAGCTGTTTAAGAAGTTTGCTAGATGGGCAAGAAGCCATGGCCTAGAGTCAAGAACAAGGACAACTTTGGCAGAAAGATCAGGACAGTTGAGAAAGGAAGCCCATGACAACAGGTTTCTTAAGCACAAAGGGCTATAAAGGGGCGCTGAACTGTTGCACAGAGACAACCACAGCATATGGCTTCTAGCACAGCACATGGATGTCCTTGGATATTGGCAATTTTTCTACAGCCCATCAGGCCTTTTGAAGTCCATCCTCTAGAAGAATGACTCTGGCTGAATGCCAAGGATAACCTATGCAGCAGCAGTGTTAGGCTGGCCTCAAAAAGTTAACAGTTGTTTTCAGCCTGACATCCAAATTCTGACACTGGGAAAAAGAAGTATCTTCTTTGGTGTCCCTTGAGAAACTATACATTCCCCTTTGTGAACGACGAGCCTGTGTTTGAAACACAAGCAATTTTAACAGGAGCACAGGAACACTAATTTAGGGAAGAAAAAACAGCAGCAGCAAATCAATGGTTCAGCTGTACATGTAACATTGAAATATCTGATTACACAGTAACCTCAGGTAGTCTTTTCTCTCACTCTTCCCACCTGCCTGACTGGTCAGCAATTGATTGCTCTTTCACAGGCTGCTTTCCTCCCACCCTTTGCTTTTTGATGCCCCACTCTGGGACAAGCATCATTAACTGACAACATCCAGCGTCTGGACTCAGGCAGGCTCTCCTCCAGCCCTAAGAAGAAATGGTACTGTGTTTCTATGACAAGGGTCCTGTGCTATTTTTCACAGAATGATGGTTCTCCAGGTGACTGCCATTCTAGATGCTACTCTCTGCCAGCCTGGTCCAATCCTGCAGGACAGCCACTGCTTATAGCATGGATTGCCATGGTCTGTAGAGAGACACAGCAGTTCTGTAGGGCTTGTGAGGCTTCTGCAGCTTCACAGATCCCTTTGGCTCTGACTCTGCTTCCATCCCATCTCCAGAGGTGGGATGAGCTGCTCAGGGCTCGGTATGATGTGGTTGTTAGGATGGGACCACAGTACCTTCAAAACCATCTCCACTCTGTAAAGACTCAGGTTATTTAAAGTTACCTTCTAGTCAGGCCAACACGCAAGCCAGGTTAGTTATGACATCAGTTATTTTGAGGCTACGTTTCCGATGGTCGTACAGGGCTCTCATTCAGCAGGGACGGCTGTGGGACGGCACGGCGGGCAGCTCCGCACCCCCTCGCTGACACAGCCCGGGTGTCGAGTGCGAGCAAAGCCGCAAAGCCTGAAAACCGCCCCAAAAGCGCAGAGGAGCCGAGACACCTGGGCCGTGCCATGCCGGGCTGCGGGGCCACTCGGGCACGAGAGGGCGCTGCCCGTCCGGCCGCGCCTCTGCCGTGCCTGCGGTGCGGGACAGACCCCGCGCAGCCCCCGCTGGCGCACTGCGGCAGNGCTGGAAGCCCACGCGCCTCTCCGGCGCTTGCTGCTCGGCTGGGCTAAAGCTTGGAATCCACGCGTGTTCACTGGGGCGCCAGCTGCGTCCGGAGCAGAAACAGAATTCCCTCACTCTCATTTAAGATACAGGGACTCCTCACACCCTGCCTCTGGCGTGAAAGCTGCTGAGACTGATTTGTTTGAACCTCTTTATGCTCAGGAATTGTTCCCTTAAAAATACTCCCTTTGGGGATTTTTTGAGACTTATTAAATCCAAATTTCAGAAACGTTATGATGAGTGTATACAATGATATAACTTTTTTTTTTAGTAGAGGTGAATAATTCAGCAAATTCCATTAGCATTTATTTCAGATGTGCTTGCTCACTTTTTTATTTTCCGTGTTTGAATACTCTATGATACATATTAGCTACCAAGAGTGATAGGTGAAACAAGTGACATTTTGAATTTATTACAAGAGAATTCTCACCGAAAGTAATTTTGGGATTAAAAAGTATTAGAACTGGCATTGGAAAACTCTTTCTATAAGAATGTCATCTAATCAGGGAACAGAAAACTATCATCTGATACACGCTATCAATCAATATTAACCAATACAGCTCAAGAAACAATGTTGTATGCTACTGTAAATTTCTCTTGAACAAACTATAAACTAAGAATATATGCTTAAATTATATGACAAATAAATTCTAGCAGTGAATTACACTGATGTGAAAAAACTTTAGTATAGTTTGCCAACAATACACAAAACAGGAGCTAATTCATGTAGTCATTGTGAAAAACAAACCCAGCCTTAATTTTTTGTGACTAGTTTTGCACTTGCAATTACATATTCTGAAACATAGTATCCACTGTTGTAGATAAGTAATTTTGATTCAATGAGATACAAGCTAAAAGCCTTTTATTCTTTTAAAAATGATTGCTGTGTGCATGGTGATGTTGCAGAGCTCAGGTAACTGTCTTGTTGAATACCCTTTGCACGAATATTAATCTGACAATGTATACTGATGGTCATGTGGGTCTAGAAATAATCACCTTCTCATATAGACAGGAAAGATTAAATAAAAAAAATTACTGAGGTTGGGAAAATGGTGAAAATGGACATAACACCGACAGGCTTTCAAAACCCTGTAAGAAATGTTTCTGGTGTGCTTGGGGATCACAGTCTTGTTCCTAGTCAACTTGTTGCAACTCCAATATCTGAGTTAGACTCCCTATATAGCACATGCATAGCTGTGTTTGCCTCAGGATGGAGTCCAAGGAGCTGCTCTGCTGTGAGAAGATGAAGACAGGCAGCAGCTAACACTAGCAAATAGTCCATATGTCCAAAGAATGTTTCTTCCTTGGATTCAGCAAGGCTCCATGCAGTCAGGAAGGCTTTTCCTTTCTGGAGGTAAGTTGTTAAGTCTCCCTTGTTTGTGAAAGGCACATTCAAGCTTCTGAATAGCAAGAAGTGCTGGGTAGCTTGCTCTCAAGCTCTTCTTGGGTGCTGACTTAGGTATTTCATGGGTAATTGCGACCTCAGACCACATCTTTTCTGCTTCCAAAGGAGAGCTGAATCACATGAAGAGAGCATCAAGTTCCACCTTTCCCTCTTCCACTTCTAACAAATATTTGATTATTCTATACAACTTGTCCAAAGCAGAATTAGCCCAAACACATCTTGGGAGACAGTCCAAGGTGCCATGGCAGTCCAAACATCCTCAGGCCTGTCAGGAAGTGCAATGTGTTAATCCCTTCTAGTACAGGCGAGTGATAGAATCCCTGGCAGAAAAAGCATCCCAGGGAACTTCCACTGCAACAAGCCCTGCAGAAAAGCACAGCCCCAGATCTGAGGCTCCCAACTGTGCCCCTGTCAGGACAGAGCCACTCACTGAGACTGGGAGAGAGCCTTCTGTGGGATGAGACAGAGTCAGATAGTGGACTAGAGGCATCAGCTTGAGCTGTTAATTCTGTTGTTGCACCATGACTAAATTATTTTAAGGATCCAGATGTCTGAGACTCTGCTATATGGGAAACCTGGGGTTGAGCCAGTAAGGAAAGCTTGTGTAACTGTGTGAGTGTGGTGAGTGTAGGGAGTCAGGAGGGTCACCCACTGGCTCACTGGAGACACCCATTGCAAAGAGGACTTGGTCCTAGCACAGTTGGTGCAGGCGTTACTGCCAGAGTGTTGGGAAAGTTTTCTTGAGAAAAACACAAAAGAAATTTTTGCTTATACTGAGAAAGGAATAGGCTCTTTCTTCCTCTGGTTGTGGGCCTATCATATCAGGTATCTGTTCCTCATATGTGTGTTTCTCCTATCCTAGCTGGAGACAGCAGGCAGGGCAGCTCACTCATCAGGGCTCTGAACAAGGGCTGGGAAGAGAACAGAAATCACTCCCGCTTGTTGCAACGTGGGGGCTATTCATGCTGGTCTAGCATGGGAAATTCTCTTCACTGCTCCAGGACTGGACAAAGGTCTCTCTGCTTGAAGGAAAAGACAAAGAGGGAATTGATCTGAGATTATCCAAGTTGCAGCCTAACTCCATGGCTATTCCACACACCTGAGTTTGGACTTCAGTACCCTCAGAAGTAGAAAGTGAGGTAAATTTTCACCCTAGAGTCTTCAGAGAATTTGGATATATCAAAAACTGCAAAAATTATTTAAAATGTAAATATAGCAGATAAAATGGAACCATAGGTATCTGGCTGAGTCAATCTGTTCTTCTGTGTATACACATGGCAAATGCAGAGTTTTTAAACATACATATTGTTAAAATGAATGTTTTCAATGTGCTTAAACTAGATTTGTTCAAAAAGACATTTTCAGTTAAGACAACACAGGAAAACTCAGTTGTTAGATACTACAAAGATATTACAACAGTTTCAATTTCGAAGCAAAATTCCACCAGTTTTAAAAGAGCTTTTAGAAACAAAAAAGGAATGAAAGCCCTAACAGTGAACAGCTATTAGCTCCTGAGATAAGGACTTCAACACTGGTGACATTTTATCTTTGCAACTGGAAACAACATTGACAAGTGCCAAAGGTGTGTTGGTGTGCACAGCCTTTTCTCCTTGGCCTTCTCTACATGTAGTAAGTCAAGGAGCAGTGAAGTTTTCAAGAGCCTGACAGTGTCCACCACAGTGCTCAGGTGAACCCAGACAGTGCTGATTGTTTTAGGCATGTCAGCTTTCCATGTGGGAGTCATCACTGCAGTCCTTTATGGCTCTTCTGTCATTAGACACCATCATGATGATGGGAAAGTCTCCTGCAGGACTGTTCTTGGATTTGCATTAGACTTATTAAACATACAGATCCCTTATGTAATTGTTCAGATGTGCTATTGGGTGATCCTATTTTAAGGATCTAGATATGGAGAAGAGTATCCAGACTATTGCTGATATTTGGATTTGCAGCTGTTTGTGGTGGGCTCACTCATTACTACTTGTGCAGTGCCATTAGTCAGTAGAGTGTATTACTGACACAAAGGCACACTTGCCCTGAGGAGCCTGCAGTCAAAAGCAGACACCAGGATAGTGAAGGCTACAAATATTCAAAAACCACAAGAATGAGAAAATGAGGGCTCTAACACCTAAAGATTATGAGATATGCTTGTTATGTTCACCTTTTGCTAGTGCCTTGTGTTTTCAGGCTCTGCTGACATCTAACCTGAGCGATCTTGCTAAAAAATCGTGTTCTGAATTCATATAGCTTCTTGTGATAAGCTGTTGATGTGCTTGTGGTATTTTTAAGACACAGAGGACACATGTCAGGGAAACAGGAGCCTGATTGCACTGCAGATAGAATATTCTAATCAGCGAACAGCTTATCAGCACACTTACGGACAGCAAATGCTTCATAAATCCCAGAGAATGCCAGCTGAAAATCCCCATCATTACTGACATAACTTTCTCGATAAGCCTCCTCAACAATATGAGCTATTGTTTATGCTGAGAAGCACTGCGGAGGTTCAGTGGAAAGGTGTGCAGAGCTTTTTCCCCCAAACAAATGAAGCACTGGATTCATGGGTGAGAAGCAGACCTGCTGGCATTCACAGCTCTTATTCTATTCAGTGGTCACAACAAATGACACCCTTTCATTTTCCCTTCCTGTGCTTCATAGTACAAAAGAAAAACTTAAACCTAAACCAGCTATTTTTAGTTTTGATTAAATCCTTTTTCCCTCTCCAGATGGTACATGCAGGGGCACGGCATTAACCCAAAACAAAAATGAGCAACCAGAAGCAAGTGTGCCATTAGCTCAGCTCAATGTCTGATGTGTTTATTTTCAGTAGATCTGTGAAGCAGGCTGACAAGCAGAATCTTTTGCTTCACATACCACTTACAGAGCTCCAGTAGAGCAGGCACCATATGAAACAAACAGTAAAAAAAGCTTCAGCAAGGCATGGCCATGCTTTTTTTTATTTTCTTTTTAGGCTCAGATACCGTCAATCAAAACCTTGATCAATGAAAGAGACTCATCAGAGACAAAATTAAGGTAATTGCATCATAACCACAAATTGTCATAAGAGATGTTTTATGACACAGTTTAGCTGAATTAGATACTATTGACCTCAGAGTGGTTTATCAAGGCAGGAGGAATAAATTAAGAGATACGAGTAGTCCAAATACAAATAGTAAGCTGTGTTTTCCAACTTCTTTGAGATAGGGTGGGTCACTATTTACAGGCACCAAGATGAAAGGTTGGGACTTTTAGGCTACTGATATTATATGTCTTTTTCTATGGCAGTGAACCCAGCCATGTTCTGTGTGTTGACCTGGGATTACCCAAACTGGAATTTACACAGCAAAGTCCCTGATGTGCTTTTGACCTGTGCTGGTTGGCATCCCTCCAAGGTTTCAGACGCAGCTTGGAGGTTAGCACAGGCTAAGGACCTGCCTGTCTGCAGGTTGGATGTGACCCCCCATTTTGCAAAGGAATTTAGCCATACAGGTGAGAGCGATGCTATGCCAGGGAAAGTTAGGGCCAGAGAATGATCCTATTTACTCATATGGATGTGCCTTTAAGGTAGAGAAGGGGCAACAAACTATCTTGTGCACCAAAACCAATGTTCCAGTAAATAGCATTAATAACTGGACTTTCTGGATATTTCATGGTGGTTATGTTAGGGCACTCCACTCTGGTAAAGCATCTCAGCAGGCATGGCTAATTATGAAATACTGGCTTCCTTTGGGCTAATTCCTAAGCTGGGCATGCAGAAGGATGCAATGAGGATATACACTTGTCAGGTGCAAGATGGCTTACACCTGGAGGTGATGGAGGTTTGCCAAGGTGTTGCAGCTCATGGAAAGAGCCTTAGCTTGTAAATAATGACAGCATCCATGTGTGGAACTTTTGGTGTGGATCTCTGATAGCTGGTGTAAATGACTGTACCCCACCAGCCTATCCTTTCCCAGGATTTGTATGTCAGCTGGGACGTGACTTTTCTTAGGTGTTTGCACACTGAAGAGTAATAGAGTGAGAGGGTTCTGTCCAAATGGTTTAGCTGCTATTGAAGTAAAAGTAACAGATAATAGGAATCACTAACAGTGAAAGTTAAACGAGCATCAATCAACATCAAAGTCCAACTCACCTTGAGAAACAATGCCTCAAACACAGGCAAAACTGAGATGTCCTCTGCCACCTACAACTTCATTAAACGAGCGAGGTTTTCCACAGAATGTAGTTGGCAAACGCACCACAAACCCTTACTGAGTTCTCTGCTGCTTTCAAAAAGTGGCACCTCCTGGGACCTGGAATCTGCTGACACAGATGTTATAAAAGACTTTGTGTAGGATTGATGGCAAATAAAATATTCTGCTGCTTATTGCAAGCCTTTTGACGGCATAATTATGGGTATCCTTGCTCCAGGCTTCCTGACTGATTCCCACCTGACAGACGGCCTCATAGATTTTATGCATTCAACAAATGCATTGGCACTCTCCCTCATATTTCAGCATAAATTCAGGAATGGAACAAGTGTCAGGTGACTGTCTATTTTGAATCTGTTGTACAGCTTTTCACGTTCCTGTCTTTATTGTGTTGTTACAGAAAATCTTGCTCTTGCTGCTTAGCTTTCTAAAGCAAAAATAAAGCACTGTATCACAAATATCAGAAACAAAAGACAGGAATCATTGCTAAGCCAGGGTACTGTGTGTGTACATTACTGTGAGTGATTCAACACTGTGTGCCTAAAAGGGAGTGGAAAGGTACTAGAAAACCAGAGACTTCTTTTTACCAGTGTTGAGCTCCTAGAACTTCCATTAACTTTCTAAAGGCTTCCATTTCTTTCAGGTTCAAGGTGCTCTGTGAACAAAAAAGTACTTAAAAGAAACACGCTGCTTTTTAACTGACAGTGGCCAATGACAGACAATAATGATTTACGGAAGGACAAGCAGTGCTTTTCTGTAAAAAGACAAGAGCACCTCTGAAAAAAACCAAACTGGGCAACTTGATTTTTCTCTTCTTATTTTAGCAGAATGTTCCAGAGCAGACCTATTAAAAATCTCCACTAAATCTTATTTCTAAGAACGAGTGGTATAATTTCTAATCACGTCCACCATTCTGAGCTTTGACTTGAAGAACACCAAGCTCCTTTTTCCTTATTCTTTGTAACTTTAATTGTGCAGTAAAGTATTCTTGGCTTTCTCATGTGGCACTATGCTGGCAGTCAGCTTTCTGCTGTACATCTCTCTTTTATCACATCTTCATCTTTTCTTTATCTTTCTGTATATGTTACATCAACCTATCACTCTCATTTGTCATAACCTCTAACCTAGATTTCAAAAGTCTCCCTCTTTTCAAAATAAGCTTTACACCTTATCGTCATCACTTCCCACAGGTTCCTTTTGGAGCAACAAATTTTGGTGATAACATGCAAAGTGCAGCACTTCGCCTCCTGTTACCTTGTACAACCTGTTGAGATCCATGGAAGTTGTACCAGTGTCACAAAGGTGAGTTCAAGCTTATTATGTTTGTGGACCCAAAGGCCTCCTTGTTATTTCTCAGAAGTGTGTATCCTCAGGCATCTTTCTTGCTCCCACATGCCGTGGAGTTTCAGGGAGTGATCTCTTAGCATGGGTGCTGCTTAAAGTCAGCAGCTGAGAATGCAATGAAGAGTAGAGGCTTTTCTTCTGATCTTGTCACCAATACAACTCAAACTTTTACATTTGTAGTTACTTTCTCCTGGGTAATGTTAGAGCCTGATAATGGAGTCTGTAGTCCTGAGTCCTTCTAATAGAAGGTTTCAAAAATAGTGCCACTACACCAACATTACTTTTAATGTAATTGGCACATAAAAGACAAAATATCGTAATTTTGTACCCTAAGCCTGCAGAGAGTAATTACTGCTACTGTAATTTTAATTTCCTGTTTAGGACTTGGGCATAACAGTTCAGAGCTCTCAATACCTAGGAATGAAACTTGCCTAATCACAGTGATTAGTCACAGATGACTGAGGTGCTTTACCAGGCTATAGTTACCACCACTGTGGCACAAAGTGGTAGTCCAGTAGGTAGAAAAAACAATAGCAATTTTTGCCAGTTATAACGGCCTGATATAGTGCAATGAATTGTGGCCACAAGCTGTCATTTGAGAAGTGATACTGCTTCTGAGGGCCAGCAGTGCATGATTCTTTAGGGCATCAAAGTAAATTTGTACAGAGAGGTTACAATGCGACACCTGGCCATAAGTGACACAGATGTGACTAGGGGCTGTCAGAAGCAAAGTCCTTTGCATAGGGAGCACCCAGGTGCTGTGGTGAGAAAACTCCAAACTAGTTACATTGTTGTCTCCATGGTAGTCCTAAATCTGGAAATACTTCACTGCACAGGACCTCTGATGTGATATCTCAGTGCTGCTGGCTAACAGGCCCAGTGTGTGTGTAGGGGTCTCTTGGGTGGAGAGTCAGAATTAAAAGGTGAAATAAGTATCTGCATGTAGGGCGTACCAGAAACATTGGCACTTCTGTAAACCAATGAGACAAGGAGGCAGCAGGGAAAGAAAGTGTAAATGGAGTTCATTTTGGAGGGAAGCAGCAATGATAAGAACACAGCGGCTAGCCCTGAACTCCTTCAAAAGCGGAAAGACCCACTGAAGAGAAAAATCACAAATGTTCAATCCCACTAAGTGAGCTCACAGTAGGAGTAATTTTTAAAATGAAAAGCATGCCCACTGTTCAGAGATACAAGCAGGAGAATGGCAAGGGAATCTACAAAAGGAGAGAGGTGATGAAGAGAGACAGCAGGAAATCAAGCTCCAATGAGAACAGCAACCAGCAAAGTTCCAGCACAGTCCAGACTGCAAAATAACAAATAAACTCTCCCCAAGATGAATAAACCACTAAATGCACTGGCCAAAGAAGAATGAATTGTACCTACAGGTACCTCATGGCTCTTTTAAATGGTAACAGTTAGAAGTCCTTGTGTGAATACAATCCTCCTTTTCTTCCTCTAATTCACATTATACGTGCTTTTCTAACAGCAAGACATGGAATACGGAATTTAGCAACTCACAAAAATCATTAGGTTTCCAGCAACCTACATCACCATTAGAGTATTTTCATTTTCTTCTGATGTATTAATCCTTTGTGGAAGGGAGTGTCAATTATAGACCCAAATAACTGTAAAAACATACCCTCATATATTTATACTTAGGTATAGTAAATGAAGCCAGAAGCTAGTGTAATCTCAATCGGAAGTTGTTGATAGAGAAAATATTCTTTATTTGTAGGTGTTCTCACTGTCTGCTTTCATTACTTAGGCGTAAAAATTGCTCCATTACTTTAGTGTGGGATATTAAGTTTCTAGTAAGGAATCTTGCAAGCAATTGTCTATATTTTACCTTTGAAATATCTGTGGTGTTCATGTCAGGTATATCAAGAATTGTTTCAGGTAGATAAAGTAAGGAAATTTATTTTTAAATTTTTTTTTCAATTTTATTGCCTTCACAAATTCCAAAGTTAACTACTGAACCATTTTTCAAAGTTTGAGATGGTCTAAACTCATTAGAGATGGGATCTTTGGTTGGTCAGGCATAGTACATGGCTGTAAGAACTCAATTAGGAATTAAAAGGCACTGCTCAATTTAAGAAAGATGGGTTGATTTCATTAGTATTGACAGGCAGGTCATTGAGAAGTTCACCATGGGAAGAACTCATTTAGATAATAAAAACTCACTGATGTTTATGATGTTTACAAGGTAAGCTTTACTTCCTGTTCAAAAGAAAAGTTTCTTCCTTTTTTCTTTTCTCTCTTTTTTTTTTCTTTTCCACTGATGAAGGTGGCTTTAGGATTTAACACAACATATTTAGATTATAGGATGGTCAGTAGTTTCACTGGGAAACTTTGGACAAACCTACCTAGGCAGTTATTCGCACTAAGTACATCACTGCTGTGTCACTTCTGCTTCAAGTGCTAGATGCAGTGCTGGAGAGAACATCAGCACTGCAACGCAGGTATGTGCTTGCTGCAGGTATTTGTGAATTCTTCCTGACCCAAAACTTGGCTTGATTCAATAGTAGAAAACTGCATTTAACTTATTGCCTCCAATTAATTTGTGCAAATTGCTTAATGTCCTAAATCATTACAGTGTTTAGAGTAATGACTTTGAATTTTTATTTCAGAACATTTTCATTAATGCCATTTCATTACCAGTTAGAGAATTCTGGCAAGGAAAAAAATGTGTTGAGATGGTGTTTTCTTCAATTCCCACAAGTGTGGTACTTTAGGTTGGTGTATGTCTGTAGGTGTTCTCTTTCACAAATATATTGTGGGCAGCAGATCCAGGATGTCCCCGTAGTGTTTGGGGTAGTCACTAGTGAGACACTGCGCAGCACATTAACCAAGATTCTGCAGAGTTGACAGAAACGGAGTCAAGTTAAGAATAAATCCCTCCTCTGCAATTTGTGAAACCCAGCAAAGGAACCGTGGCAGTGTCTGTGAATAGCAAATATATTACTGATTTTCAGCCAGTGCAACTACATATTTGAGGACCCCTGCAGGCACACTTGGACTCATCCTTCAAACTGTTCCCCTTCGCGTTGCTGCTGCCTTAGCTACAATAGCTGGCCATTTTCTGATGCAGATGGCTAATCTGCCACTGCTGCCCTGCAGCAAAACCAAGAGAAGAGTTGAATGTCTCCCAAAACTGAATTTCCAAGTAGCTAAACCAAGCACCCCAGTTTGGGTATTGTTTAGGAGAGCTGCAAACACAATCTATCGATCATCTGTCTCAAATGGTTTAAAATTGCACAGGATGAACTGTCTCTACAGCTGAAAGTGATTGCCTCGGTGTCTTCAGTGTATAGAAATTAAAGATGTGCTGAACTTTGAAATTACTGGCATCAGCAACTGTGCACCCAAGGATATTCGTGACAGTTACACCAATTTAGTGTGTGATCAAGATTTTGAGATTGCTATTATAATCAGGCTGGTAAGTATATGCCCAGGCACGTAATATATCTGGCTTTGGAAGTACACTGGGCATGCAAATGAGCACTCTTGTTAATCCCTTGCTTTGTTTAAAGCACTGGAGATCACTAGCTGTTCACTTAAATAGGTCAAGTAGTGCCGTCCTTCCTTCCTTCCTTCCTTCCTTCCTTCCTTCCTTCCTTCCTTCCTGCCTGCCTGCCTGCCTGCCTNCTGCCTGCCTGCCTGCCTGCCTGCCTGCCTGCCTGCCTGCCTGTCTGCCTTCCTCCCTCCCTCCCTCCCTCTCTTCCATTCCTATTCTTTCCCAGAATGAGGTGAAAGCCAAATCAGGGAATGAAGTGTGCATACATACCTGTATTTGTACACAAGACATATACATTTACCATATTCAAAAGTACACACTGAGCAGATATGATTGTTTACAAAATCAAGCCCTTAGAACTTAGGAAATATCAGAATCAAGTTTGCCTGTGCACATTTAATTGAGTTCTGTTCTGTTTTTGCATTATGATGAGTGCTCAGTCGTACAGCTACATGTTTTTTACCCACAGGTGGCTGCTATGGATTAGGATCACTTGCTGGGCAGCTTTTCAATATTCTCTTTTATCTCCATAGTTCAGCACGTGACCCCATGTCTTGGTATTGCACTCTATTGAAGCTGTGATCTGGATACATAATTATTCGTTTCATCAGCAGCTTTTTGGTGGCAGGCACGGCTATTGTTTTCAAGTGACTCACAAATGGCATTGAATTCTGTTTTCCCTCTCTAAGATGAGGGGACCTGGTTATCTTAATTTTTCAGGTGGAATAAAAAGAAGCAGGAAGATTATAGTCCAGAGGTTCCACTAATTTCCGCCACTAAAGATCTCTGCTAATTACCCTTCTGGAAGGCTGATAGCATTAGGAACAGCCTTTATATGGTCCAGTGCTAACAAAGCCTCGGCAGCAGCCGTCACAGCCACTTGCTAACAAGGGAAAACACTGGAGTCCCAAGTGTCTCCCGAACTCTTCAAAACAAACACACCATATACAGGCAGAGACTCCACTGCTCTCCCCTTCCATAGCAAATGATCTGTGGGCAGCCAAGCTCCCACTCCCCATCCCTGCCTCTAGCTGAACAGCACAGTTTTGTCACAGTGTCACCGAGAGTGAGCCAAGCAGGGGCTCTGCTGCCAGCCCTGGTCACCTTCTCCAGCTGAGCAGCTGCTGGGTGATGTTGAGGCACCCCAGTGGGGACCATACCCTGAAAGAACAGACTCTTTGAGGAATTCAACTGCTTTCCTGTGCTTGGACTGTGATCTTAGGAAGGCATGTAACGTGGGCAAATTTGGGTTGACTTGTGCAGGAGTAACAAATGACCTGTTAACGTTTCAAGATGAGTCCAGGATGTAGTTTTTCCTTAAACTAGTTCTTAGAAAGAAAAGAAAGAACAGTCTAAAGTTGGATATTTCCCTAACTATACAGCCTGCAGCAAAATCTGCCTAGAATAATTCAGTCCAACAGGTTAAAGTTGAGTAAAAGTGCTAGCAGATGCAGCAGGGAAATACTGGGTGACTTTACTGTTAAGTAGTTCTTGTAGTGGCCTTACTGCTAATAAGAAGGCACATGCACACAGGTGTGCAGCCACACACAGGCTGTGCGTACATGCACAAGTGCAGTAATTAGCAGGATGCTGAATGCCCTCGCTCGTTTATTTCACTTGTTCTTTTTTGTAGAACTTAATCTTGCAGACAGTTTGGTTTAATTGTGAGCGGGTGGAAACGGCAGGAGTTTGTATAAAATTGGTGTGAGTTTTTGGCCACTGAGAGCAGAACCCATCAGAAGGCAATGCTGAATAAATCCAGAAGAACACCATGGCATTAATTGTGCACCGTGCTGAGCATACCTACTGTGGCAGAAGGTGACTCCCACCCCAGTGATGGATGGAATCCTGAACAAACTAAGACCTCCTCATGTTTCACCAATGCAGAAGTGCTTAAAGCTTCATGTTGTGGCCTAATTCAAATTACTTGAATTAAAATGGCAAACAGAGAATCATACAAACAACTGGAGTACAAAGTGAAGAAATGTACTGCCTGTCATTCCTTTTTTGAAATGTGTTAACACCTTTGGAGGAAAAATCTTGAGATATGGAGGAAAAAAGAATAATTTTCTTATGGAAAAGAAAAAAAAAAGGTGTTTGGCCTTTTAAAAGGTGACCTGTCAGATGCTTTTCTGTATTTGTTATATCTTTATCTATAATAAGAGTGGGGGTAATGCATGTATCAGTAAGGGCTCAGATTTACAAGGACTGTTAAGCAGTAATTTAATCCTCCTGAGTTATGTTGTCAGTGTCAGTCCCATGCTTTTTATACATGTGTAAATTTAAGTGGAAGCCACCTTAACTGTTTTCCTTCTTATTAAACGCTCTTCCAAAATCTATAATTCTGTGAGACATTAAGCAGTTGGCATTTGTTGCTATACAATTCCATTCTACAAGCCCCACTGTGAATACAGCGGGGCATTTGGCACTAGCCAGCTTCTGTTATCAGTAACTCTACATGAAAGAACTTGCATTTTCCTGCTAATGAAACAAACTGAAGAATAATAAAGCATTTTATTTAAAGTATTTTAAAACCTTATTTTGGATTCCAGCTCTGAGATTTCAATGCAGAGAACTGTTGAGATGCTTTCAAGTCCAAGAGTCTCTCACTGGTAAGTACCTGTATGCTTTTATCTCCTACAGATGAACATACAGCAACTATTAGACATCAGTGAGATAATATCACTAAATTCTGATAGGGGATATCAAATATTCAATGAGCTGTATCTGTATTAGGGAATTACAATTTGAAAAGGCAAACTAGACTTTTGGGTCTGAAGATGGTGAGAAAGATGATGAAAATGGAGGCTGCAAATGCAAGGTAGAAAGATCAGATCCTGATACACATCTCCCCCTGTCTTCCTAGCACGATCATTGCTTTTTAGGACCTGTATTTTTGGAGAATGGTAACAGTTTTTGCCCCTCATACAGTTTATTGACTGATAAGCCTGTCAACAGCACTCCAGTTGCAGGCACTGACTTCAAATCCTCTTTGGACTTAGAGTGCAATGTGGTCCTGACAGCTCCTTTTGGCCACCTCTGTGTTTTTGTGGCGCCTGCCACTGTGCCCCCTGTGTGAACCCTGCTCAGCTTGAGGAGCCAGTTTTTTTTCAGTGAAGTGGCTGATGCTGCTCCTCAGATGACCAAAGTGTGATGGATGGAAGTTGTTGAGGGTGAAGTGCTTGGGAGGCCCTGCAGTGGGGACCATGCTGGGGTGTCATGCAGGGGCATCCCTGGCAAACCTCTTTGGCTTCTGGAAAGCTCAAAATGGAGATGATGAGAAGATGAGTCAAGGCTGTTTTAAACTGTGGTCTCTGGACTGTGCTTAACTCTGTCCTGTGCTTCTCAGGCCAACCCTGTACTATCACAGTGCCCAAGGTGGGTCTCTCAATTTCCTTTTTTGATTTCTGGTAATTTGCCTGAAAAACAGGTTATTTGTCCTCTGCTATGATATGTACACCCGTCTTGTTTCCCAGATTATCATTAAGCAAAGGGATACAAGATATTTGTTGGAAAACCACATCCTACTCCCTCAGATTTCACTGTCCATCTGTCTCCATCCTGCTTTACAGAAGAAGGGAATTAACTGAATTTATCAGCATTGTGGGACTAACACATGATGTCACATTAAGCTAGAGAAATTCTTTCAAATGGGATGAATTTCAATTTAGCAGATAAAATACCATTTTGGGGAAGCAAGTGCTCTGTGTCTGGACTCTGCCAGCAGAGGAGAGTCTGTATCCCACAATCAGTAATAGGGTAAGTTTGCACTGATGAAACCAGAACAAGTTTTGCTGCTTATCTATAGATGGGCAGTCCAGAGAGTTTTGCTTTTCTGCACTTGTATTTTTCAGCTTTTTTTTTTTTTTTGCTAGATGAATTATTGCTGAAATAATTACAAAGAACCAACTGCAAATATCTGCCTTTTGCATGAAAATGCTCCCTCTCCCTCCCTTCTGCACCCACAAATGTATCTCATCTGCTCTGCTTGAGGGGCACCACATCAGAGCTAGGAGCAGTTTTGCAGAGGGAGGGAAGGACCAGTCAGCAAAGTTATAGAAGCTGTTGCATGAGATTTGTTTTGCCCAGCACAATATTGTGCTAGCAGAAGGTTTCCAGGCTGTGCAAAATTATGCAAAGCATTAATGATCCTGATTTCTAATGAATTTTAAAAAGAATTTGTGCTAGTGCAATCAGTTTTGTTAACTGCTGAGCAACAGCATTTGTGTTCACGGTTAGTTGTGGAAGTACAATGACAGGCATACAAATAGAAGCTGGATTTAAACCAGCACGTTCCAATTAAGTACATAACTGATAACTACACAACTGGAGGCTTGTAACAATGGTATTGTCAGGAAAGATCAGACAGGTTTTTGAAGACATGGAGCAGAGGCAACTTTGAGGGTTGAAATTCTGCAGTCTGTGATGTCTGTGAGGAGAGCTGGATCTTTTCACTGCAAAAACCTAGACTGTGGAGGTGAATGGGAAGCAAGGAAAAAGGTCATGGACTTCTTACAGTGGAGGGTTGTAAGGACTCCAAGTATGTCAGAACAGCAAGGTCTAAGGGCCTCCATTTTGTCCCTTGGTCTGACAAAAAGGGCTTGTTCCCATTGTGGAATAATGTGAAGACAGAGCATCAGCTCCTTTGTGCAATAATTGCAACTTTGAACTATCCTGTTTGGAAAAGACTTAGGAAGCAAGTTGCTAAGTGTATAGATTGCTGAGGACAGAGAAGAGCACTGTGTTTTAGGAGGAGTCAGTTCCTGAGTCACTTCCCAAGTTTCTGCCTTTGCAAAAGGGTACTTTTATGAGTCCCTGCTATTGAAAGTCAGTCTTAACTTCCTGGGTAGCTGAGTTTGAAGACCTTGTGGTAGATCATTCACATGAGAATATTTTCTGGGCAATGAGGTAGAAAGAGTTTCCAAAGTTTATTATAAATCTTGGAGATAAAAGGGGAAGAGAGACACAGAGGAGGAAGAGTGAGGAGTTCTTCTGCCTATCCTACCAGCCCTAGTGTCTTTACAGTCATCATGAATCTTACAGGACACCAGAAAATACCCAAGACAAAGAACATGCTGGTCAAATCTCTCCTTGTCTGCCTATATATTCATCTGCATGTAGCCAGCTGAAGACACAGAAGGCATCCGGTTTATTAGTTCCTTGAAGAAACGTCTGTTTCTTGGCAGGGAAAATACAGGCTGAGACACAGTATGACACTACACACCCGCCAGGAGCAGCAAGGAGATGGGCTTGGAGCAACATCCACATCCAGCAGTTAACATCTGTCCTAGCTGTTGGTGTTACAGGGGCGGGAGGGTAAGAGGAGGGGCTCCCTGTAGGCTTGGCACTGGGCAGGGTGCCTGCCGTCTGCTGCCTGTCTGGAGCCGCTGCCTCAGGCAGCCCAGTCCTGCTCCATGGGGGCACAGACCTCCCAGTGCTGGGGTGAGAGACTCCAAAGGAGTCTTGTCCTCTGCTATCCTTTGAAAAAGGGATTATCAGTGCTAAAGGAGCGCAGCAGTTCTTCGAGTCAGCTTTGCTGTTCCCCTTTCATTGCCTCTCTGGAGGAGGCTGCCCAGCCCTGACAGAATTGCTGGACCAGACACAGTTGTCTGACTCGCTCATTTTGCCAGGGGCTAAAGAGAGATAGGTCGGGAAGAGTTAAGTCATTGGGCTGATCATACTGACTGGATGGCATGGAAGTGGCATGGTGTGAACAGAACAGAACAAAACAGAATATATTTTTAGAGGTGATAGCTACTCTACCACCCTATTCCCCGACTTCCTGATCTTGAAGCCTACTCCTCTGCCATGGCAGAAAGAGCAAGAGAGGTTAAGTGTGGAATTAACCACTCCTCACACAACCAGCACAGTTTCTGCACCAGAGAGACATAAACAGCAAAATGCCCTATTTTCAAGGAAAAGTGCTGGTGTGGATTCCTGGAGGAGTGGCGGAAATAAGGGGATTTTAGTCCCCTTACGCTCTGGGCTGCAGTTAAGTGGCTTCGAGGCACTTAGTCTGTGTAAAAAGAAATACTTCACACACAGACAGGCAGCTCAGGAAGTGTTATTTAAATGTCAGGATTACATGTCAACCAAACAGTTAATCTGTTATTCAGAAAAGAAACCCAATACAACAACCTCGATTTTAAGAGCATCCCCTGTCTCAGATGGTTAGCTAAAGGGCCCTTCTGTTATGAAACTTGTGAAAGCATCAAGAAGACTAATTTATCAAATAATCACATAGACCACAATGATGTTTCAATAGCATGACTTCTACAGTGCTTTGAGGTCCTTCCTGAGGAGCTCATTGCAGGGCAGAGGGGAAGCAGGTGGGAGGACATCACCCATTCTAGCCAAATTTTCTATGGCTTAAAGATTTTGCTGCTAGAGAAAAATGGACCAAGACAGAACTAAACCTACTCTTTATGCACAAGGCTATATAAATTAGCTCTGTACTTGCTTTGCATTGCCTGTCCTTCCCCCACACCATTTTGTCATTCAAAGTATGCTCATAGGAAACTTCAGGAGAAGCTGCTAACAACATTGTCAACATCAGGAGAGACAGACAAACCAATGACACAGGATGTAAGTGAGAGGATACCACTGAGAAAAGCTACACAGATGGTTTTAGAGAGTAAAAAACCCTGACATTTCTAAAGCTCAGGATGGTTAAAAAAAAGATAGAGGGAGAGAGAAAAGTAACTTATTTATTCAATCCTTCTGGTTTGGTATTTCTGTAGGCCCCATCTATACTTCACAAGAATGGGTTTGTGCTTTTGGTTGCACTTGCAGCTTGTTCTTCTAGGTGTTTATAGACTATCCCAGATGTCAAGTTCTTCTTCACAAAGCAAGCTGACAGCTCCTCGCAGCAAGAATTGTTCTGTTCTGGGACTGTGCTGAGACATTCTGCATTTTTGAAGTGAATTCCAGTCCAGAGAAGTCCTGTGAAGAATGACTTTTCTGTTCCTAGGGCAAAGAAACACTAGGTCTCTCTCTTGGCCTGTTTGCCTCTTAGCTAGAAGAAATTCTTAGTTATAGCCTTTGATCATTCATTCTTTCTTTGCCTAAAATCACTTATTCTAGTAGTTCTCAAACCCTGATCCCTTGTACCACATCAAACAGTACTTTCTATGGTACTTTCCACTGAAAGCTTCAGGAAAGGAACATGTTCTGAGAAATTTTGGTAGTGCAATATTTGATCAGAAGTTTTGGTAAAACAGACAGACCTTTTTTCTTTCGGAAGATTTATGGAATTACCAGCAGTGAGATTTCAACAAGGAGGTCACAATTGTAAGAGGGACTCCACAAGCCTTCTAGAATATTTGCCTGAAGTTGCAAAGTTTCAGGAATTCTCACCTCTGAATAAACCACCCCAAAAAAGCCATCTCCTTTCTGCTAAGTAATTTATATTAAATAGGTGTTCCTTTTTGGCACCCAGTCCACACGTCCCTCATCCATCATCTGGCTCTCCTGCTGCATTCTGCACCCAGACATACCCCACTTTCACTGTGCATACCTTGTGCCTTACCTATGGTCCCAGGCAACAAAAAGACAATGAAGAGATCCTGAAATATTTCCTTCCATCCCAGCCCCCTGGCTAGTTTGGCTTGTGCTAAACTAGCACAAGCCAAACTTTTCTGCATATATGACATTCACGAAAGGCACAAATTGTCCTTGGATCATCTGCAGCCTCTTGGATGAAAGAGGGGCTATTCCAGGCATTCCATTTCATAACTCAAGCAAAAGTAATACTGCATTTCTGTCAGAGTCCTTGTTTACATGTTTGAGACTGTGACAAGTTTGATGCAAAAAAACACTTCTAAGGAAAAAAACATTATTTTGCTCTGCCACGTGTTGTTACAGGGTTTTTTTCCAACAATTTTCTTTCTGGGGACTGGACTGGAATGGAATAAGCTTCTGGGAAGTAAACAGACAGACAGAAATATATACACAGACAAATGGGTGGGTGATAAAATTGGTCCTTTAACATAGTTCAAAATAGCAACTTTGGAAGATGGCACTTCCTCTTACAGTCCTTTTCAGAAATAATAAGTGCAGTTCACTAGAGTTTTGGTCTAACTAATTACCACATTACCTTTTAGCGAAGGTTTGCCTCCCATCATTAAGTAATTTATTCAAGGTAACAAGTGGACTAAAGCCAGGGGGATGATGTGGTAGTCTCCGATGCAAGCCTTAAATGACAATAAAACCCAGTGCGGTTAGGCTTTCTCCACAGAGTTTTGCTTTGGGTTTTTGTTGTGTTTGGGTTTTTTTGTGTGCTTGTTTTTTGTTTCGTTTTGTGTTTTCTTGCTTGTTACATCTTGCAGAAAGCAGAGATTACCATATGTATCTGCTGATCAATATTAACTAGTAGAGTAAAATGTCAAGATGAAAAAAATTGAAATCATACTAGATTTCAACGCCACAGAGAAAATCCCAGCATTGTGAAATGGCAGCAATAAAACTAGCAATTGTTATTTAGTTTTAAGTAATGAACCAAATAAAAAATACAGAACTTGCTACATTGCCTCCCAAATGGAGCTTATTACACTGCTGCTTGAATGTTTGTACAATCTTTAATTTAAACATTTTCTCTTCAGGTCTTAATAATAGGCATGGGTTGTTGCAATTTACTCTCTCTTCAAAGGCGAAAAATGAAAGAGGAAAACAAAATGCTTTCACAACTCATATGAACAGAATTGGCTCATGCAGCCAGAGTAGGGGTTCAAAGTCAGAGAATTTCACCCTGCGATTTATCTTTCAGTCAGGTAAGGGCAGGATTAGCACGTGGGCACTCCAAAGCAGCTCCCCCAGTGAGAAGGAAGAGCCATTCATCACTGTTTACTGGGCCTTTGTTGTGCTGCAAACCCTTGCAGAGAAGAAATATAAAGAATAATTTGTGTTTCTCAAAAGAAGACCAACATGCAATCACATAGATGCTTCAAGGATTTTTATTATTATTATTATATTTTAATATATAAGCAATCGAGAAAACCCTTTAGAGGTGAATGTTAATATATTCCATTCCTCGTGGCCCATAGGATTCTCAATTCTCAGTTCAATTTTTTCATTATATTTCTGGAATTACAGTGATAGTTTACTGGTTTGAAGAACTTTAGAGTCATAAATAGGAACAAATCTTAACCTTGAAATTTGAATGACAAAATAATCCTATTTGAAACAACACCTGAGTGGCACAGAGCGGAGAAATAAATAAATAAATAAATTGTCTTTTTTTTTCTGAACATGACTACTTCAAGCTCAAGCTGCTGTTTAAAATAAATCATCTGATAAAATACCAAATTTAAAATTGCCTGGCTCTGATTTTTTAATAAAGGAACAGAGGTGGGCTGGGGTATTTATTCCTGGCCTTGGGATCTGTGGATGCATTATGCTCTGTCTCCCCGCTCCCTTTGGGGCATCAGTGCTTACAGCTTCATGTGCAGGCAAAAATAATTTTGAAAAACTTGGGTTCAGATGTTCACCTGAAAGGTAAATAAGGAAATTTTCCTCCTGGGCTACGTTTGATTCCTTTAAATGTTTTTGTTCTTTCGGTTCTGGTGCCCCTTGACAGTGAAGCGTGGATCATTACTCAACCTGCCATGCCAGCAGTAGGACCTGAATGGAAGGGCTGCTGCTTTGCTGGGGTCACAGCCTTCTGGGCACTGCACAAACCCAGTGCCACTTGGGCTGACCATTCTGAATATTTACATCTGCATTAAGGGGTCCTCTGGAGCACGTTGGGACAATCCCCATGCTTCAGACTTTGTTATCCTTTCCCAGGTGTGCAGAAACCTTCAGGACAAGACACATTTCTAGCTTATCTGTGACAGCTGATAGGAAAAACCAGGAACAAGTGACAGTGACGTATGGAAAATGCATCCTGAAAAGTTGTCCAAAAGAATTTGGATTTGGCTTACTTTTACAAGGGAAATTGAGAGAGAATATGTTTTGTAATAAGATAATATATCAAGGACTGTATTAGAGGTCTAGCACAGCTATATAGTATGAGAAGTAAGAGAATATTACTGAAATGTTGTCAGTACCCTCACCTACATAATGCTGTTCATCCTTTAGGATCTGTTACAGATAGACTCATACAACCACTGTAAAACATATTGACATTACACCTTTTATTTTCCCCAGATTAATCTAGGAAGCAGCTGGGAACACAGCATTCATTTCTGTCTTCCTTATTTGTTGCACTGAGAATTTTTAACACATTCAAACTATTGGTCAACCAGTAATCTGTAAGCCACAAGAGGCTGGCCATAAGAAATTAGGATAGGAAATTATTTTCCAAATTATGCCATAGATTTTTTCATCAATCACAGTTAAGTGAAAGGAAAAAAGCAATTAGAAAGATATTACTTACGCCTGAGTATATACAAGGCAAAGAGAGAGTTCTTGCTGCCAGCAACAAGACTCTTTGATCTAACAAATATTGAATATTGAAGATAGACTCTTTAAAATCTGGGACAGACAGAATACGATTTTTAAAGTCCAGACAGAATACAATTTTAAGGATGCTAGCAATTTCAATCACGTATAAAGATTTAAGAAAGATTACCTATAGTTATGAGGGTATTATTCACTGCTACTTATGCTGAGGGATGAAAATATTGAAGAAAAAATACTAGCTCTGTATGGCAAATTGAGAAAAATGCACTCTAAATCTAACTGGTTACCTAATGAAGTTCAGAGGTATGTGATTGTAGATAGTCAGAAGAAAGCATTGTAATAAAACTAAAGTGCAAGTGCTTAGTGTTCTGAGAGAGAGTCTAGCTTAGGGGAAAAAAAATAACACCCACACACACTCATACATATATACACAAAACACAGGAAGCTTTAATGATAATCCATCATCAGCATTACTGGGGAAGCCTTGCAGCCGCATCAAGTAACCAGAAGTGTGTGGCCACAGCTGGAGGTACTAAACCAGGCTGCAGTCACCAGAATTTTCCTGGTAATTCGCTTCTTTTAAATCAAAGGCTACTGTATACCTTCATAAAACTGTTGGCCTGGTCTCCTAACCCTAACCCAGGCCAACAGCAGTACACAAGCCAGGGAATTTCAGGCAGTACTTCCCACATCTTAGGATCTTTTGTCCTTGCCTTAGAGCAGGGGATAGCCTTGGGACCTCCAGCAAAGTAAATAGGCACTCAGATATGCAATTTCACAATGATTTCAGGAGATGCAAGCACCTTCCCCAAAGGGAAAGAAAGTTAATCTATGTTATTAGTAGCTACATAAGCAAAAGAAAAATAAAGAAGAATTACAGTACAGTTGATAAAATTGAAGAGTTTTCTATCTTTTGGGAAGTGTTTTTGAGTCTGGCTCAGATTAACTGTGATCAAAATACATTTTATCCTTGGAAGGCAAAGAGAATGCTTTTGTCTCAGGCTTTTGCTCAGTGACAAGAGTTAGGTTTTTGCATCTGCAGGTCTGACCTGAGGCTGCAGAAGTGCTCAAACAGGAGAATGAGGAAAGGAAGGAGGGATTATCTTCAGCTAAAAGGCAAACCTTCCAAAACAGGTTAAAGCTTTTCTTGCTTTCAGCTGCTGTCTCTTGTTTCATGTTGTCTGATCTAGCATCTACCTTACAGAAACTCCCTGCGAGATGAGGCATAACAAAGGCAGAAGACAGAGGGGAATCACTTCACTCTACATCAATGCTTTATGCTTGGTGCCAGGGAGGAGGGGAAGGCATGGGCGTGCAGTCTGAAGGATTTGTCCCTTGCTAGGTAAAAAAGGAAGAGCCTGTAGGTAGGAGCCTCGAGAAAAAAGACCTGTATTTATAAAGGCCATGAAACAGGACGGAAAATTATATACCATGAAAGAAGGGAACCCCCGTTTGAGCCAGGAAAAAGGCAGAAACAATGCTGAATGAAGGATTTTCTTGGAAGGAAAAAGCATAAGAGGGTGGTGTCCCTGCATACAAAATAAGACCAAAAGGAAAGATAGAGCAAAGAAAAGTTTTTCAAGGAGGGAAAAATAATCATAGGAGGAGAAACAGTGTAGTTTGCAACCTAGCAGAAAGCACTACACACAGAAGGTGAATGAAACTCTTTAAGAGAGAGGCAGTGGGACTCCGTGCTTGTTACAGCTAATGCCAAGCAATATGACTTTACCCTACCAGGTGTTAGTGAATACTAATACTATGTCATTAGCAAGCTTTCAGTACCACTGGTAGTATGTTATGCCTTTTCTGGGGTGAAATGAAAGAACTCCATTTCTAGCCCTAATAATTTTATATCTTTCAATAGCAACACATCTCCTTCTAAAAATAAAATACGGCATGTAAAAGTAGTAATTTACAGCTAAAGCAACTATTTTCTGATGTTCTCATTAAGCCTATTTTATGCACCTGTCTTCAATTCACTCTTTTGAAATTGTAGACCATAAATAAATATACTGGGAGTGAGTAATTAGCCATAATTATTGTTTCTTTGTAATATTTTGGGATGTGGAGAAGATTTCTTACAAGAGTGTGTCCTTTGTGAGAAGGGAAATATTCCTAATGAAGTTGAAGCTTATAACTTGAACCTACACAGCAACAGCAGCCTGCGGTGAGGAGAGAAAGAAAAGAATTATAGCAGGATGCTTGCAGCAACAGGTTTCACCAAGAACAAAGCCCAATATGGTTTCATCACTGCTTGGTTTCAAATATTTTTCATGAAATATTTGCATTTTTATGTCTGCTAAAGGCTTCAATAGTTCCAAGCTCTTTCATGTCCCAAATTTGCTATAATGGTGTGTATGTTTAAATACATCTGTATGTATAATGATATTTAATGTCGCTGATCTTCTGTGTAATGAATTAGACTTTCCACTGTTATAAATAGGACTGATACAAGATTAATAAACCAAGCCAAAGAGTATTGATACATGGGATTGATGTGAGCCAGGTTAGAGAAGAAGCTCATTAACATGCTAGAGTGATTTGAATTCTAATCCTATACAAAACATTGGAAACCAAACTTGTGAGCACTGAAACAAAGAACAAAAGCAACATTTCAAATTCTGCCATGGTTTGTCCCCTCAACACTCCTTAGTATTACATTAGGTATGATTTTGCAGACTAAATATAAGCATTAGTATTTATTCTAAAATTGGATGTAATATAATGAAATATATTAGTCACAAGAATTTTTTAAGAAATGAGTGGATTTCTCCATCTATTTGCAAATTTAAACTATTGAATTCAAACAGTAACTGTGAAAGTGTGAAAAGCTGTTTGCAGGTCTGCAGCCGTCTCTAGTTTCATCAATTTGTTTTTCAGTCTTTGTTGTTATTCCTTGTTTCTCATGTGTCTCCTGGGACAGTTTCTTGCTTGAGGAGAGAATGTTAATAGCTCATTCGTCCTCCAGGATGTTTCCTTGCAACAATGAGAATACTCCCCAAATTTAATCTAATTTTTTTGCCTCTTTTCTGTAAAATCAAGGAAAATATTATTCAAGAAACATGAACATCATCTTTGAATAAGGCTACTGTGTAATAACAGCCTGGTTTTGCTTGATTTGTATAAAAGGATATTAAAATAGATTATAAATTTCAAAAATCCACTCGTGGAATTCCAGAACATTTTAGGTCCAAAGTTCAGAATACTGTATATGCTGAAAAAACACTTCAGTTTCCTGGGACTGTAAGATATTTATTAGCCCATGCAATATGTTGATCCACTGTGTTGTTCATAGTATTGCTTAAAAAAAAGGTAAGGAAATAGGAACATGAATATAGACAACTATTTGCATTATAGACGGATTCTAGAGAGAAATAAACTCGAGTTAGGTGACAAGCTTAAGTTTTCTAAGATATAATATATGCAGAAAGCATCTTTTTTTTTTTTTTTTCTCTTTACCTGCAATTCATAAGAAAAGATAATTTCTTTTGTTTGGAACACGTCTACCAGGGGAAATTAACTATGACAGCTATTCTGGATTAATTCTCCACACAGATGCTGGGTTAATGTCAAACAGGAGAAGGGCATTCTTCTACCAGAATTAGAGTGCAAATGTAAGGGAAATAGTCTTGCATCTTGCAAACTTGTTCTGCTTTCTGTTCATGCCTGAATTTATCCAGATTCATTTCCTTAGTGTTGTCCTGGAAAAAACACATTCTTTTAGTTTTTAGGAAAAGGACTTAGAACTATAAAATGGCTTGGCTCAGAAGGGATCTTAAAGATCATCTCATTCCAATCTCCCTGCCATAGGCAGAGACATCATCCACTAGACCAGACTGCTCAAAGCCCCATTCAGCCTGGCCTTGAACTCTTCCAGGGACGAGTCATCCACAGCTTCTCTGGACAATCTGTTCCAGTGTTTTGCCATCATCAGTAAATTAATTTTTCCTAATATCTAATCTAAACCTGCCCTCTTTCGGTTTAAAGCCTTGTGCACCTTCATATTCCTCAGATGGTCAGAGAGCAGTTCATTCTCCCAGTCCCTGCCTTTGCCTTCTGCACCTGGAGTCACTGGAGCACTTGCAGGTGAAGACTGAAACAAAAAAGTCCTTGAGTACCTCAGCCTTTTCCACATCTTGACTTACCAAGTCTCCTGTTTCCTTCCAGATAGGGCCCACATTTTCCCTTATTTTTGTTTCATCACAGATGCACTTATAGAAGCTTTTCTTGTTCTCTTGATGTCCAGATTTAATTCTGTCAGAGGCCAGAGTCTGGTCTCATGAAATTTAGGGTAGTGAGCTTCTTCTGCACCCTTCTCAGTGCCTTAAGGATCTCGAACTCCATCATTTTGTGGTCACCACAACCCAGGCTGCCCTTGAGACTTACATTCCCCACCAAACTCTCCTTGTTAGTGAGAACAAGGTCCAGCATAGCACCTCTCCTTGTGGATCCTCTACCATTTGAAGAAGGAAAACTCCTGGATTGCCTTTACCTGACTGTGTTGTCCTTTCAACAAATGTCAGAGTGGTTTGAAATCCCCCATGAGGACCAGGGTTTGTGAATGTGAGGCTTCTCCTATCTGTCTGTAGAGGGCCTCATCTGCTTGGTCTTCCTGGTCAGGTGGCCTGTAGCAGACCCTCACTATTATGTCACCTGTCCTTTGCACTTCCTTTAATTCTGACCTGTAAGCTCTCGATTGGCTCCTCATCCAGCCTCAGGCAGAGTTCCAGGTGTGTCAGCTGGTCATTGACATAGAGGATGATGCCCCCTCCTCATCTCACTTGCCCATGCATCCCTCCATTCCCACTCTGCAGCCACAGAAGCCATCCAGCCACATCTCAGTGATGCCAGTAAGACCATAGCCCTGCAGGTCTACGTGTGTTTTAACTACTTTAATTCTCATGCTACATTCATTTGCATTGAGGCACTTAAGGGGCCCTCTAATGAAGTGACTTACTGGCCGGAATGGCTTGAATTTCTTCATGCAGCTCTTCAGGTGCTCTCCTGCTGACCTGCCATCACTCTCTAGGCTCTGGGGATCTATTGCTGACACTGGTACCAAACTGATATGAGCAGAATGGGTTGAGATTCCCCTTTCCCAACAACTTTATTTTAAAGCCTTCTTTATCATCTTCATAGTAGTTCCTTAAATTTGGATCTGAACTGTCTACCAATTTAAACTATTTCTGTGTGTTTACTGCTTCAGATCCTGTCTGATTGTACTTCTGGAGTTATTGAGCATTGGGATCCTTGGAGCTGCATACAACAGATATTAGTTCTGCTCTGAAAAAAAATGAAAAAAAAAAAATTATGTTCCTGGGAACAGATCTAAAAAAAAAATATTAAATTCATAGTTAAAGTTTTGTGTGACAGTAAAGCTGAGACTATGACTTCTCTGTCTACATCTTACATATCTGTAAAATCTGGGAAATTACTGGGCCTTTTATCTTTCTAGACTCTGACAGGTTATTTCTCTCTTTGTTAACATAAATTACTACCTGGTAGGGGGACCACATTCTCATATTAGTTACATGATTATTGTCTAGTGTACTGTAGCTTAAACTAACTTTCCCTCCCCCTCTCCCCTCAAACAAAAAGCCTCTAAAAACCTATGGGAAATCAGGTGAGAAACTGCATTAGAGAAAATCAGTTCATATATATACAGACCAATAACCTTCTGACCTTTCTTGCCAGAATACACATGATAAGGGTAATTGCCAGCACTGTTATTTGTTCTCATTTTATTAAGTCTGTTTTTACAATAGGTGTTAGAGATAAGTACTCTGATGGCTATTTCTCTGGATGTCTGGTTTAAATGTACCATATAACACACTAGATGGTGTTCCCATTAACACCATATAGTGATGAGGATTGGAGATTAACATTAAACAATGTGTTAAAGGGGAAAATGTCTCTAAATTGCATTTTCTTGGGTTAGTCTCAGCAGCCAGAAATAATTAAAACTGGAACAATTAAAAAAAAGATTTCCTTCTATACTCAGTTTCCTTTTTTCTTTCTTCCTTTTTTAAATTCCCAGATGCTTTTGGAGTAAGGATAGTCAGCTTTGGTGCTTCTAATGCTGTACAATGGAGTGAATATGTTTGCGCTTCCGGAGCTGTGAAGGAATCGCAGATACTTTGTCTTTCCTCCCTCCCCACTCCCTTATGCACAGACACTCTGCCCTTATATGTTGGGTAATTTTATACAAAGTGAGATGCACAGCACCATGATGAGTGCACTCAGTTTTTGAAAAATAAGGGCTTTTCTAGTTTCAATATTGCTGTTCCAAATTTCCACCTTTGAAAGTCTTTTATGCATTCTAAACCTAACCATTGGGCCTACATCGCAGGGAAACAACTCAGCCTTTCAGCCTCTGGAAAGAGTCAATAGCCTTTAATTCTAAGAATCCATGATGCTTTATATGAAATACACTTCCATATATTCTTCTAAATAGTCTCTCTCCTCTTTTGGCCCCCTAACAAAACACTGAACACTTCATACTTTTTGTGTGCATCACTTTGTTGCCATCAGCACCACCCTGGTTATAACTTTCAGCTTTGTGTCCTGCTCTGCCTTTTTCTATAACTCCTAAATGGTAGTCTCCAGCTACTTATTAATTTCTTTAATTTTATTTTTTTTTACCCCTTTATTGGATAGTTTGTCCTTTCTATCTCTTCTAGCAAGTATTTTTCAATAGCAGCAGTATCTGATTTCTTTGATTTCCTTTCCTAGTAACTCGTATAAAGAAAACATACTTTGACAGATACTTCAGGCAGATAATGAGGATTTTGGAGATGGGTGATCATGGGGTACTTGAAATCCCTGCTGCAATGAATAACAGCCTTTCCCCAACTGGATGTGTTCCATTTCACTTTGTTTAAATGGCTGTCTCAACTTCGAAGACTATAGAGTAGTACTGAGTTCTTCTGAAAGATTTTCAATTAGTACTGTGTTCCCAAACTATCAGAGCAAAAATGTATCAGAAGGGGGGGGGTGAGGGGTGGGTGGAAGCAAACAATTAACAATTTTACTTCAAAATCCTTAAACCAGTTTAGTTGCCTTGCATAGCAAGAAACGTAATTTGAATGGAGCCTAATGAACTAATTTTGATTAGTCCTGTCTTGACAAGCATTGTTTTTTCCTCTTTAAATTGATACAACACATTGCCTTTATTTCTAAGCAGTGAGCAGAAGTAAGTGAAACATTTTAATTGAAAATTGAGCTTGTATATTCAGCGTTAAGGAAAGAAAACAGGGAGCAGAAAAAGTTTCCTTTGCATTAACAGATGATGAAAAGTGTTCCTGTCTTCTGTGAGAATGTGATAATTTTCACTTCTCAGTGCCAGAGTATTATGACCCCTTACAATGCTCCAGATTTTTTTTTCCCTGACTTTGGATGTTTACCATCTTTTTAAACCTCAGAGCAAGGAATGGCAGCACAACACCTGCCACACAGGAGGTTGTCTCCTGGATTTAAACTACTCAATGAAGCGGGAGCTCCTGGCATAAGGAGGGTAATTATATCTATTGAAACACAACCCTATGAGAATGGGTAACTGATGACTGACTGACTGTGTCTTTAGGAGATGGGCTTCTGCAATTTCCCATCAGGTGGAAGCAGGAACAGGCACTGGTTTACTGAGAGGAAAGATTTCAAGGGATTAATGTTGTGGTACCTATATGAAGAGGTTTGTTAAAAACCTCTTGTCTTCTGCATTGGTAGATTTTCCCAGCTGTATTGCATTGCTTCTCAGTAGCATTGAAAACCTTGGCTGATGCCCAAGTCAGCCGGCACCATTTTGTACCCATAGTCTCTAGCAGGAATGCAGGCTTTGGTCAGTAAAAGTGGGTTTTTGAACCTTATGAAGGTGATTTTTTTTTTCTATTTTCCCTTACCTCATCCCAAACCTGGGTATGGAATACTGGCTGAGGTTAGTTTTCCATGCAGAGTGGTCATTTGTCATCACCTTGAAAAGCTTCCCAGCAGACAGGAATTTGGAGAGAAGATATGAAATTTGACAATGTTTCTTTCTTCCTTGACAGCACATCAGCCTACCCCACAATGTTTACAAGAGATTTTCAGCACAATGAGAATTATGGCATAAGATTTTTATCAATGTGTTTCACTGCTGTAATGAGTGGGGCTTATTTTCACTTGTAATAGCCCAGAGAGCTCCTGAAACTCCAGTGTTTTCTTGCTGACTCAGAAATTAAGGTAGGTAACGCTGGTGTCCTTTCCTCCTGAGCAATTGTCCAGGACTCATCTAACTCTTTCATCAAAGTTAGCTGATTAAAACCCAAGTTATCACAGCTGACACTTGGGTCTGAGATTTGAGGAAGGCAAACATGGGTTGTTATCAGATGAATCTTAAAATCAATTTAAGGAAGTTGTTGAATTCCTGTGCTTAAATGCTTCAGAGTGCTTCAGCCTCCCTCTGCATGTGGTGACCATTTGTGCCTTCAAAGTGGCATGGACATGTGACAAGAGATCAGAGAAGCCATAGAGGGCATCAGAGGAACTTCAACACCTGAGAGCCCATGGATTTATGATAAAAGAGAAGGTGGCCTCAGGTGAAGAGGAACAGGAGAAATGGATAACAAAGGAATAGTTACAGTAAGACAAAAGGGAGTGGATGAAATGATCATGCAAGAATGTCAAACTGGAGACATACAACCAGAGTAGAAAATGGATGGTGAAAGATGGAACTCCCTCCATCCTCTGCTGTGACTGCCAAGAGAACTGCTGTGTCTACAGTGACAGGGAAAGCTTCAGTTATAGATACAAACTGTGTAGTCAGGACTGGAGGAGGAAGGCCATTTCTTGCCATAATAACCCATTTAATACGGAAGAAAAATTCATGCAGGATTTTAGATAATGATACTGTTTTGTCCAACAACTTTAAAAAAAATATGTTCTTTTGAAGTGGTGCAAATTTTACTGATCACATGAATACAAAAATGTAATCTGCAAAGTTAGGTACTTGATGCACTGAAAAATTAGACTAGCACATTGCTTCACATGGAGTGATGATTATAATAAACCTCATTTATAGCAGTTATGTTTATAATAGATATGTCTTCAGAATGATAGAACAAGTTTATTAGATCAAGTTATATTCTGTCCATTTTTTTGCTGGTGATAGAAGCTGTTACAGATTTCCTGGTCTTTTTTAGCATTTCTTTGTGACTAGTACTTCCTACAAAATGTTTGCTACTGTGCAATTGTAATTAATATAGGCATTTTGAAACACATATGTTTCATCTTCTGTATAGAAAACAGCAACAGAAACCAATGTTGGTGAATAAATATAGAAAACAAGCCAGCCTTTCAATTTTCTAACGTAACTAAATAAATCTTTTCCACCTAAACCAATTCTGTAGAAGAAAGATTTCATGGTGTCACTGGACATACACATAATAGCTACCTCTTTCCTGTCTGTCTTGAATTCTCAGCATCTGACAGGTGTGTGAGTTTTGGCTGGGATAGAGTTAATTTTCTCTGCAGTAGCTAGTATGGAGCTGTGCTTTAGATTTGTACTGGGAAACAGTATTGATAACACAGGGATGTTTTAGCCATTGCTGAACAGTGCTCACACAGAGCCAAGGCCTTTTCTGTTTCTCACACCACCCTCCCAGCAAGGAGTCTGGGGCATGCAGAAAGAGTTGGGAGGGGGTACAGTGGGACAACTGACCTCACTGACTAAAGGGATATCCGCTACCATATGGTGTCATGCTCACATATAAAGCTGGAGGAAGAAGAAGGAAGGGAGGACATTCAGAGTGATGATGCTTGTCTTGCCAAGTCACCATTACGTGTGGTGGAGCCCTGTTCTCCTGGAGATGGCTGAACACCTGCCTACCATTGGGAAGCGGTGAATTAATTCCTTGCTTTGCTTTGCTTCTGAATGCGACTCCTGCCTTACCTTTTAAACTGTCTTTATCTCAACCCCAGACTTTTCTCACTTTTACTCTTCCTATTGTCTCCCCCAGCTTGTGGGGGAATGGGTGAGTGGCTGCATGGGGTTTCGTTGCTTACTGCGTTTAAACTATGACAGAGGTTTACCTTTCAGCAATAAGCTTCTTTCAAATAAATAGGACTTTCCCTGAGTACAAAGGGTTGTTCAACAAACGCGGACAAAAAGTCGAAACCCAAATGCACAAACAAACTGTAGTTGCATGTAATTGTATTTCAGAAATGCCATGGAGTGTGTTTTAAAAATATATGACAACATACAGGTTTTGTCCTGGTTTGATAACATTGAAAGCTCATAACAAGAACTGGGAAAGTTTTGAAGTACTGCCTCTAGATACAGCTTGTTATTAAAGGAACATAGTACTGCTCAACAAGAAATTCCTCTGCTGTAAGTTCCCCAAACCAATAAATACCATCTGGACCTAACACAGGCCTTTCACATGCTGGAGAATATACCTGCTTTCACCCAGCTAGTGAGGGAGCGTTGATTCTCTGTGGCAGCTTGGAAAACACGGGTATGCTACCAATTAGGAAACCTTTCAAAGTGTGGCTTTGCAGCTCATCTGTGATCTGCAGACCTCGGCTTGGGAACCAATATTCTCTACTAATGGCACCTGTGGGGCAGGAGGGATAGGAAACCAGGGTTTGAGGGAGAGTCTATTAAACGCTATGGCAACAGGTAGCAAAACAATGTTCTCCCTTTCTCCCTTACTAATTAGTAGCTGTTAGCATCTGGGGTTTGACTGTCTGTTGGTGGATATAACTTGCTGCCCTCCATCTTGTGATAGTACAAAAAACCTGAAGGACGAGACAAGGAGCAGTCAAGAGGCAAAAGAAATATTAGGGATGAGCTGCTGTGTATGTGGTTTGCAATACCATGTTTAAAATAAAATCATGCTCCTGGAGGCCTGTGAGTAATGTGCCTAACATAGCAATATTTACTACCCTGTCTTAACTATTTTGCTTTTATACTTTGTGTTCTTTTGGCAAAAAAATAGTCCATACTGATCTTTCACTTGTTGGAATTTCCAGAAAATGGAATTGCCTATTAAAAAGAAAACTCCCACAGTAGGTCTGAGAATATCTTTCCCCTTAACGGTTAGTGATCCAACTCCATTGGAAAGGAGAGGTTTCCAGGTAAACTCTGATCTGGTGGCATGCTGATGGAGGGCCAGGGAAGAAGCCATAGGCATGGAGTTGCTCCCATCCATAGGGAGAAGTGGGTTCATTGCAATGGGTAGAGTGAAGTCAATAAGTCTTTCTTCTTACACAAAGCTGAATGTTTTGAGGTCAACATCTTTCTATTAGACATGATTATTATTAAATAAATTTGGCCTTTAGAGTTCAACATTGTTTGCAGAGAGAGGAGGAAGTGTGTCTGAAGATGTACTACATATGCAGAGGCAAATATACTTTCTCATTTCCTGAGGAAACCAAGCTGAAAAGAATTTCAGACTTAAATATTGCATATACTTGGTATGTTTGAAGCCAAGAGTGACATTAGACCACTGTGTTCAATGGCACTGATATTTTATGCTTGATTGTATTAATCTCTTTCTTTCAGTGCTCAATTCCTACCAAACTCCGTAGTTTCATCACTGTCTGGCTGGAGAGGAAAAAGTAGTTGACCCCAAGAGATGTCAAAGGAAAGATCTGCCAGCTGAAACTCTGCCAAGAATAATTTTCTACACAAAATAAAATGGGGAGGTTGCTATTTCAAATTACTTATGCTATTCGTAAGTACCTTGGTTTGCCCAGTGCTATCCTGACATGCTACAGAAAGAGCAATTATAGTTGTACAGGTCTGATGGTCCAAGGAATGTTCAACTTTCTGCCCACTTCAATAACCAAGAGACTGCAGTGCGAGTTAGTTATGTACTTTTGTAAGACTTTACAAAAAGCTGTGCCTTTTATGTGATCCTAATTGGCAAAAATTTAGTCATAAACTTGTTTCTATTGTTGTAAGACATTCCAGTTATACATATACACATTTGCAGAATGTAGGTGTCTGATGCTATATGCTAAAGTGCAGCCCTCCAAGTTATATCAACTCTTTGTCATCAGCAGATGGACAACTTCCAGTGATTTAATAAGCACAGTTCTGATTATTCATATATTTGTTTTCTTTTGCCACTTTATGTGAGTTTGGATGATCATTGCAGCAGTTCTGCAGGAATTTAGATGTTATGAGAAGCTGGAACAAACTTGAAATTACTTCTAAAACCAGAAGTCACAGGTAATTTATTAGGTAAACAGTATGGTTTAAAAGAAGGAGGGCATTTTCATTTTTAACCATGCCTAAATAGAAGTTCCAAATTCAAATATCATGAGCTTTGCAAAAATGGATTATAATTCCCCTCTTTGTTTTCAGTTTGTGTACCAGCTTGACCTTGGAGGCCTGCCAAAGAGATAAAACTATCTTCTGAAAACGCAGAAGAAATGATAAAAGCTGTGAGATCTAGGTGATGATGGGCATTTGAAATCCCACAAGATACCCATCTCTGTTTTTAGGGACATGAAATAAAATAAAATCTGCAAAACCATCAGTTGCTGGTTGGGAATTTGTGATGGCAAATATAAAGATCTGCAGGTGCACTAATAACAAATTAGCAGCATCTGAAGCAACAAAAATAGCTATGTTAGACAGAAAGTGTAAACTGGGCTGGGCTTCATGAATGACTCAAAGGAAATGATTTTGGTGAAGCTTGAGGAGCAGAAGCTCCATAAGGACCATAGGGAAATATTTGGTTAGGGTAGTTTTGGTTATCATTATTGTTTGGTGCATATGTTCCACACAAGATAATATTTTTTTTTTTCCCAAGCCTAAATTCAGCAGTTAAATGGATGGCACTGGATTAAACTCTATTGACACATATGATAAAGCAATACTAAAGTAATTGCTTGGGATTCAGGCTTTGTCTGAGACATGTAGATTATAGAGAGGAGAAAAAAAATCTATACAAAACACACCAAAATAGTCTTAATCACTACACTGGTTTTTAGTGCCCAAATCATTGAGAAGGAGAAGAATGGCAGACAAAGTTCAAATAAAATGAAGGTCAAATAACACAAAACTAGTTCTAATGTTTTTCCTTATCTCCAAGTCCTGCCTGTCATTTTTCTACACTAAAAATATACTTTTGAATTACTATTTCATTCAACAGATTCATGATACCTATATCAAAGGTAGCCTAATGCTGTGCAGGACTAAGATACTCCCAGCTGCAGGATTTTCCTGGCTGAGATTATGGAAATCCATTTGTACTGCATTTTTAGCTCAGTGGCCCATTGTACTTGCTCTAGTTTTTTAGCTTGCAAGAACAATGACACTCATTTTATGAGAATGAGGTTGTAAATCACTTTTTCAGTTCAATGTTTTCCCCCAGCATTCTCCTCTGAGAGCATCTGACAGAGCTGGGCCTGAAGGACATCACTTCTTAGTCCCTATGAGCGCCACAGGCATCTTGTTGGTTTAAGGTAGTTCTTCTCAACTTCCAGTCACTGCCACTTCGTAGTGATCTTTAAAATGCCCAGAATGGCATACAAGCTTGAAAAACAGTTTCGGATTTCCTTCATTAATACACTGTGATGCAGGTTTTAAAAATCCTATTTAAAAAGAAACCAGATTAGTGAAAAACAAATAAAATATCTCATAATCTGTCATGTATTTATATTATATGTGGAACAATTAGAAGGATTTTCCAGAATACAATGTTTTTTCAATATTCAATGTGTCAGTCATGCCAGATAGTGAAAGGCAGAGAACAGTCCAAGGTGGAGAAAATGCAGTAATGTTACAACTATAAATGGCCAACTTTATTATTATTTTTATCGAGAGGTACTTGGATTATTTTTTGAGCTTTTTTTTTTTTTCCTGAAGGTAAACACACAGAATTTTAGCCACGTTGTGCAATGTGTTATATTTAAGGGTTGGACTTGATGATCTCAGAGGTCTCTTTCAACCCAGGTGATTCTACGATTCTAAGATCTTGCTTCTTGTGTCTACCAGTTCTTTAACAGAGAGCATTCTCCTACCTTCTAATTTGCCTTGTGTGTTAGTTTGTAAATGGAAATGTTTGCTTTAATTTAACAAGAAAAGCACAGTCATCATCATAGGGACTGAACATATGATAAACTTTTAAGGAGGAACACACGTAGTCAGAATTTAGGATTAAATGATGTGATAGTGGGACTGCTCATTTGTTACCAGTTTTGATTTACTTCACCATTTTCATATGTTCTGTACCACAGTTGTAGGTAGATAAGCAATAACATGATGAAGTGTGATACACAAACACATGAACATTTTGATAGAGAAATATTGTAGTTGTTGCAGACTTAGTATATTTATTGAGTACTAGAAAAAGCAGGAATTGTAGCTCTATAGCAGGGCTCGGTCAATACAGCAAGTCAAAGTCTGTCTTTTTGAAGAATTGAACTGCCCAGGGAAGTAGTGGAATCACCCGAAAAATATCTAGATGTGTTACTTGGGGTCACGGTTTAGTGGTAAATATGGTGGTGCTGGCTTAAAGGTTGGATTAAAAGACCTTAGAGATCTTTTCCAAGCCAAACAGTTCTATGATTTTATCTTGTGCTGTGGGGACAATTTTAGCATTCCATTCTCTTGATTTTATTATTTATTTATTTATTTAACAGAGATGAGAAGAAGCAAAACAGTCATTCCTTAATATTATCATAGGGCTGTAAACTTTAATTGTCACTGAGGATAGTTATGAGGAGTAGATAAGGTGTCCTGGCCAGGGCCTGAAAGTAGTCAGCCTCTGCTGCAAGAACAGCACATGGCATCAGTCAATAAAAGCACGTGCCTTGTGTGTACGGTGAGAGGGATTTGCAGCCTTCCATGCTGCAAAAGTATCTGCATGAGAAGCAGAGGATGCAGAGAGATGCGGTGATGTCTGGAGAAGGATGAAGGAGAGAGAAGGAGCACCAAATGAACCGAGGAAGGCTTGAGTGTAGAGTCTCAGAGAAGCCCTCAGAGAGAGCTTCATGGCTGAAAGGGAACAGAGGTGGCTCTTCACATTCACTGAAGAGCATCTCTCCAGGGAAGCAGTGCACAGGCTGAACTCTTGCCTGGAAGCTCTCCCACCCTCTGGATGGGGAGTTGCCCGGCACCAGCCACTACGCCAAAGGTGCATACAGCTGCAAATGTAGTTGAACTCACCACTGTCCAAGTGAAGCAGGAATGCTTAGACCACAACTAACTTGCTAGAGCCTTCTGGAGGAGCAAGGCTGAGTTAATTCATGAGTGCAATGGACCTGAAGTGGAGGTTTATTTCTCTTGACACATGATGTTTTTTAGTACATTTGCAAACCTTAGTGCTTAGGCACTCAGGCAACTGACTTAAAATAGAGGCACTGGCAGGTTTTCAGCATACTTGGGTATGTGGTGATGTTTTCAGGCAGACACTTGTAAGCTTGCAGCTGATGGCCAACAAGCATGCTGGAGATGATCATTCATGTTCTTCCTGCAGACATTGCAGTACCTCCAAGGGCACCTCATCTATATTCATAGACTCATAGAATCATTTAGGTTGGAAATTACCCTTAAGTTCATTGAGTCTGACTGATACCCAGCACTGCCAAGTCCACCACTAAACTGTATCCCTAAGCACTACACCTTCATGTCTTCAAAATACCTCCAGGGATGATGATCCACCACTTCCTTAGGCAGTCTGTTTCATTGCTTGACAACCCCCTCAGTGAAAAAATTTTTCCTAATATCCAATCTAAACCTCCTCTGGTGTCACTTGAGGCCATTTTCTTTTGCTCTATTCCTTGATACTTGGAAAGAGACCCATACTGTTTCATTCACCTCACTGCTAAAAATTTCAGTGATTTTTCTATTTCCATTCTGCTGCAAGACATCTGGGCTGCCAAAAACTCTGTTATCTATCCCAGAAGCGCTTGTCCCATTGCTTGCAGGGACTTTCTTGCACTTGTCCTATCAGTAAGTGGTCTGCAACGTGGTCATCTGTAACACTCTCATGGCAGGCTTGAATGAATGGCTGTGGGGCTGAATGAGATTGTCAGTGCTCATGCTGACCCCCTGCATCAGCGGAGGTGAGCAGGCTGAGGCTTGCAAGACCAAAAGTAGATCAACGACATGAGAAGCCCGATAACCCATAGAGCTCACAGCAAGGGAGTGAATTGCCAGAGTAAAGCAATTAGCTGATTTCAGGGACTTTTCAACTGGTGCCAGCCACATTTTTCAGCTAAGTGCTTGAAGACCCTTCAATTTAACTGAGTCATTCCCCAGACCTGTAGTGACGGATGCTGAGTTGCTAATTTGCGGAATGCAAAATGGAGCCAGATGACTTTTGGTTGAGGAGATACTTTGCCTTCATTTCTCGGTCCCATCAAGTTCTGGAACTGGGTGTATATGTTCTCTGCAAGGTAGCCACATTAGACAGTTAAGGTACAACATTTTGGCATCAGCTATGACCAGTATCATAGCAATGGTCTGCAAACCCCTATGCCATCTGTTCTGCTCTCCTCAAAGTTTTTATCTTCGTTACAATTTTGGCAGTCAACCTGAAAAGGAAATGGCATTAAATCTGAACTTAAATTTCTTGCCAGCAGACCACTGCCTGTTTAACCTTGAAATACTCAGTGAAGGAGCTCTACTCTGTTTCTAACAGTGTAGGCGTAATGGGCGTAAAGTAACGTTGTGGTGTAAAGTAATTTTGTGGTATAACATGCAGTGAGAAGACATTCATTTGTACCTGCAGCACTGTTGTGACAAGACTGGGCAGATACACACAGCCCTCTAACTGGAGGAGGAGGTTTAGCTGTAAAGAAAGGACATCGCCAAGTCAAGAGGACAGAAAAGGAGTGCAGGTAGAATTGTTGTTAATGCTGACTGAAATGAAATGAAGATGAATCTGCATTTCTCTCTATGAAACCTTTCCCTTTTCCATCTGTCTCAATACTGTCCATGTTGGTGTGTCAAGGAATCACTTTATACTTCTCTTTTCATTACACTCCTATCGAAAAGGAAGGATATTAATCACTCATCTGCAAAAAACATGGAAATTGAATAATTAATGACAGATTATGAGACTGGTTCTTCATCCTTAGTCAGTCCTGGAAGTCTCTGGGGTTTCCCATTATTTTTGCCTGTTTCATACACGTGTGTTTCATTTTGTATATAATTTTCCTCAAATCAAGAGGACAGAAAGTGGCAGAAGTAGAAACATTGATAGTGAAGACTGAAATGCTGTATGAGGGGTCCCTGTATTGCTCACATGGGCTACAATGATCCTCAGACCCAAGTCACAGGTTTCTGTTTTTGGCTATTAGCTTTTTTAGCCTGAGCTGAAATTCCCTTATATGGTTTACTTTCAAATAGAAGAGCTACTGAACTATTAACTTAAAAAACTCCCACAATATCCCTCTCTCCTGGGAAGCTTGCAAATTGTTAAAGAACATAAAAGTAGTTTGGTTTATAACAGAGAACTATTCTCACTTCTATAAGACAAATCAAACTTTTGTGTTTGCATGTGATGAGACACCTGTGAACTGCCTCAGTGGCTGTTTTCACCATTCTTCAACCTGGTCCTGGACAAAGAGTGTGGGATGACATCACAGAAGATTTGCGACTTAACTCTATTCTGCTTAGATTTAGATGGGCATATAACCATGCTCAGAACAGATTTTTCAGATATTTTAAAATTTTTCACTCTTACTACTTAATTTGTAGCAGCTTCACTGTGCAAAATCAAGTCTTACATACACATAGTGACATGAGAATTATTTTAGGTGTGAAACTAGAATATCGTTTTAAATATCTTCACAAGCCACTGAGACTCAAATTATAAAACTTATGTTTAAACATAAAGGAAAGAAAACTGCAAGAGCAAATAAAATGTCTCAGCAGACTTTTCAGAACCAATCTGCTTAAGTAAGAAACCTTAGACATAGCTGTTTTCCCCACAATTTTTTGAAGTTTTATAGAAGATGGTTTTCAACTAGGATGTCTTAACTGGAAAATATTCTGGAGAGAATTACTTTTGGTTTTTTGGTTGACTGTCAGTTCCATACTGTACCTTTTCACAGAAAGAGAGTTTCTCTTAGTAGAGATCATTAATAGTATTTTGATCAAAGTAAATTGAAAACAAAAAGATAGTTCTTAATGTATGTTTTCTTGCTTGATCCCTCAATTTATCAGATTGAGAAACCATGAGAAAGATTTCTTCCGAACACAAGTCCCCTCTCACATTTTATCTCTTGACTCTAGTCCTATTTAGCTGATTTTTTTCTTACTTTTGCATGGCAATCAGCTGAAATGACAATAAAGTAATTTAACTTTCTCTTACAAATATAGTAGTTGGTCCAGCTATTTATTTGTCCTGGAGGGCAAGGGGGCCCAGAACAGCTGGTTAATCTCCCAGGACAACCTCCTCACAGCACAGGAACCACTCTGATGTGCAGCAAGTCAAGAAAATGGAGGAGGTGGCCATCATGAATGAGCAGGAGACTCCTGATCAAGCTTAAGTGCAGCAGAGAAGGACATGGAAAGAAGAAACAGGAACACCTTCCCAGGACTAATAGGGAGCCTGCAGGGAAAGAATTAAGAAAATTCTACTGGAACAGAAACTTCCAAGGTTATCTGGTGATCTTAGTGCAGACTTCATCTATCTACGGTAAGTATATAAACCAGTTTCTTAGAGGTGCTTAGAGGCAGGTAAGAAGCAGTAGACCTGAGTTGCAATAATGCAAAATTCTACTGAATGTCAGGGAGAAAGGATCTATAACAAGAGTAATAAAACATGGGACAGGTTGCTCAGAAAGCTGTGAAACATGGAGAAAATTGGATTCATCTAAACAACTGGACAGGGCCTTTAGCTAGCCTGAGTGACATCTGCTTTTAGTAACAGACTGGAATAGATGACCTCAAGAAATCCCCCAATGTAAGTTATGCTGTGATTTTATTATTCTTGCCTTCCAAGTGGCTGAATGAGAGAAGACAGAAATGCAGGAGCAGATGGGTGTGACTGTTCCCATAGCTATCCAAAGCTATGTTCTTTGATTCAGACAAAGACAAGCATTGTAGAGAGGAGTAATACTAGACATCAAGACTAGCTCTTGCATTTTACCCTTAGCCCACAAACTTTGCCTTCAATAACAAACATTTCTTCAGATGTTTTCACAGCTTGAAGAACAGTGTGCTCCACAATATGCTGTAGGAGTCACCATGAAAAAGAGATTCTAAGTAATTACCAACAAACACAAGAAAATTTTGTCATCTGTATTGAAAAACTAGAATCTCTATTGATTTCTGCCACAGCTTCATTAATCACTTTCTGTAAAACACTAATTTGCTGGTCACAACTAGCAACATAAAGAACAAGATAGAATACACAGAGAACCAGTATCAGTGCACTTACCCCTGCAATTATTTATTCACCAATCAATAATCTAAAACAAAGCAAGTAGGTTGGGGTATACACTCAGAATGTGAAACACCAGTGTATTAGATTTGAGGAAATCTTTTAATATCTACCCCAATCTGCCCCCAATCTTCCAAAAAAGGATTATCACATATGAGGCAATTCTGTGAAAATAGACCCCATATGTAACCAAGCCACCACACTACAGTATACAAAGTCTCTTAATTTAAAAAGTCACATTGATTATATGCAGATACCTGGGCAAAACCCCAGTCTTGAAAATAATACTGAATTATTATCCACATTTGAAGAAAGTTGGAATTTATTTCCTTCATTGGAAAATAAATTGGCAGCACATTCCCTGTTGCTCCCTCCGCTCCCTCCACTCCCTCCAGTCTCACTAAGTGCATTGCCCAAAGCAAGTTTCCTGGAGATCAACATGCACCACTTGTTTAGGGCATTGTTCAGGAAGACTGGGAATTTTGGCAGGAGGCCCACTTGGCTAAGCAAGGAGCTTCTTAATGAACTAAAATGCAAAGCACATAAGAAGTGGAAACAAGGGCAGACAACAAAGGAAAAGTATAAAAGTACTGCTCAGACATGTTGGGACAAAACCAGAAAGACCAAAGCCCAGTTGGAGATAAAACCAGAGAGGAACATAAAAGCTTACAAGACGTGATTTTACAAGCATGTCAGAAGTGAAAAGAAACTTAGCGAAAATGTGCATCCATTTCTGAATGGAAGAAAACCTAGTGATGGACAGTATGGAAATGGCTGAAGTGCACCAAGACTTCTTGTCTCAGAGAAAACCTGCTCCCATATCTCTGCACACACCAGTGTTATATGGGAGGCCAATAGTGTATTAAAATCTATAGGGCTGGATGAGACTTCTCAGCAGACACTGAAAGATGTGGCTCATATATTTTAGAGAGTTGCCATAAGTTTTGAAAAATCATGGGTTTTGGGAGGGATCCCTGATGACTGTGCAACTTTAGGAAAGACCAGAAGGAGGATCTGGGTAACTGCAGGCTGGTCAGCCCTGCTTCAGACCTTAGAAAAATAAAGGAGCACATCCATTTCTGAACATATGAAGAACAGGTAGTAATCAGGAGCAATCAACAGATTCATCAAACTAAATCATAGTTACAGAGATGAACTTGGACTGAGTACTGGACTCCATTAAAAGATCACAGCTAGCAGGTTGAGGGTGGGCTGATAATTATTTTCCTTTTTTTGACACTTGTGAGGCCACATCTGGAACACCAGCTTGACCACCTAATTTCTCCCCTATGTCCACAGTATAAAGAAAAAAAATCAACATATTAAAGTGATTCCTGATAATGATCACCAAGATGACTGGAAGGAGCACAGCTTGTTCAGCTCAGAGAAGAGTAGGCTATGGGGAAATCTGATTATTGATTTCTGTCACCTAATGGGTAAGTATAGAGAAGACAGAGACTTCTTGAAAGTGTCTGGCAAACGTACATGCTATAGAAACAGCAATTTTGGTCACAAGAATAATCAGAAATATTCAAAGCTCAGTTGGACAAGCCCCTGATCAATTTGATCTCAATTTTGAAGTCAGCCCTGCCTTGAGCAGAATTCTAGAGTGTACAATCTTGAGTTCACTTCCAACCAAAACCCTCCAATGTTGTTATGATTCTGTGTTGAGACAACCTGGTTCCTTTCTGCAGTGAAAGGACTGGTGACATGGATACTGAGTGGCGCATATGTGCTTGTATCTTTCTTGTCTGGAAACTAAAGAAGAATAGGCTGGACAAACAGACTGCTAAGTGAACTGAAAATTATCTGGGCCACCAGGCTGAAAAGGTAGTAATCAATGTCTCAACGTCAAAACAGCAGCCAGCAGCAGAGTTTGATAACAAGGCTGATACTGTCTAATATCTTCACCAGCAACATGGATGATGATGCAAAAATAATGATACTAAAAGCTGTGGAAGGTTTGGTGGAGTGAACCATGACAGTCTTGAGCCTGAGACATATGGCCTATTGAGATTGAAAGTTCTGAATTTAGTCTCATAAAGAGTATCCATCAGGGGAGAATCTAAGAGCAGCCTACCACATCTTGAAGGGGAATTACAAAGCCAACGGAGCCACAATCTTGTAGTAGACAGCAGATGGTATAAAAACATGCAACAGCTGCAAATTACAGTTTTAAAGGTTCAGAGTGGACATCAGGAATGACTTACTCATTAGGAGCATAGGACAACAGTGGAACAGGCTTCCCAGAGAGACGATAAATCTCTGTCTTAGCAAGTTTTTCAATACTTTCTTGGCTAGACAGAACCGCAAAGTCTGATTTAGTGTTTCCCATATACCTGCTTAAGCAGACTCAGGACTGATTGAGCGCTCCTCCAGTCAAACTTCCAATGGCTGTGTGAACCATACTGCCTCTGAGCAACACATATAATATGTGCCAGCATATATTCATGTCCACGACATTAAATGCACCACTACAGAGGCATCAAAACCTCTGATTCCTGCACAAACACATCCCAGAACATACTATGTACTGGCCAGTGAGGCAGATACCAGACTGTTTCCATGACAGTAAAATAGCAATAACCACACACTGAAAAAACTCACAGAAATCATCAGTAAAGGACAAAAGCTTCCAGTTAGCAGAAGGACTTATTTCACAAAAATAGCAGTTTCATCTGTGGCTGCTTGGGCCTATCCATCCAGGGAGATGTGCAAAGCACCTTCAGAAGAAGAGTGTGGCAAATAAAATACACACCACAATGGACACTAAAAATTACAGACTAAATAGAGAGATGGACTTTATAGCACATTGTAATTCCCTCCCCAAGCCCCTCTATCTTTCACAGACAATGAATTACCTGTCTTCTTCTCTTTTTGCCCAATAGGAGATAATGACCTTATCAACTTTTTCATTGCTCACACCACCTGTATGCTCCACAGGTACCAATCACTTTCTCTCCCACCCTAACTATCTAATGTAATCAAGTTAACCTCAGACCAACTGTTCAGTTGCCTTGAACATTGGAGATTCTGCTTTTATTTCGGCTTTGAAAAATGGCTCTTGTATCTGAAAGGCTGTCTGCTTTTTTCCAACAATCTTCTGGATCTAATAAAAGATATCTCCTTGTAAAAACCTTGCCCCATTTATATCCATAGATTATCCTGATATAACAACAACACCACTTTTATGAATTACATATTTTGAAAGAACCCTGTTTTCAAAGAAAAATGTATAATCCTCTCTTCCACTCCTGCTCATTTCCCTATATGGAGGCACATGCCCAGACACTGCCTATAAACTGCGTTTTCTAGTGGAGCCAGATATATGAAAAAAAGTTTAATTTACTCCAATTTGGAATGCTGCAGGTCTTAATCCTGCTATAGATCAAAACTTACTTCTTACGGTCTGCTGAAGGCTGATGTAAGTTATCTCTTTGTCTTTAGGAAATGCATCAATCTCAGACTCCTCACTACAAACACAAACAAGACTATGTTATAGCAGGTTTCTGTGCTCCTGGAAATTGCAGAGCTGAGCAATTTATACTAGTCAGGTGATCTGTCAAGCCTGCATTTTTTAGGGCTAGTGATCTTGATTGACAAGGAATATTTTTAAATATTTATTTTTCATTTTTTTACTGATTTTAAATCAGCTCATTAGCTAGTTGCTGAAAATACAAGGGAACTTCTGAGGCCAAAGAGGAGTCACAGTCCTCTTTTGATGAACTGTATACCATGTCATGACCATGTCATTTCAATGTAAGAGGAAAGCTTGTGTGAAATTTGAATATTGCATTAAAAGAAGGATTAATGCAAAAAATAGCTAAAGTATGCGAAATTCTGTAACTTTTGTGGTTGTTTATAAACCAGTCATGCTCTTGCTGGAAACCAGCACCATCACTGGAAGTGTTCTGGATTTTTGCTTGCAGTGGTTTCACTGTAGGTCAAAGTTCACAATAAGCTGTATAATGAATCAAGGCAGAGGCATAGCAGTCTAACTTTGAAACATCCAGACACCCTGGAAACAAAGGTTTAAATTCCCGCAGGGTTGACTCAACCCTTCTACTTTTGGAGACAGATAAATGATGTGCAGTGCACTAGACTATCTATTGGACCTCTCTGGTAAGGTAAGACCTCAAAAAGAGACATACAATCTACTCTCTGCACACTTGAAAGGGCTTACTGCCTTTTTCTCAAAGGCAAGTTTGTTTCAAATTCATGTCCAAAATTTTTCAGCTCCAAGAGCTGTGCAGTTCAACCTGTATTGCTTGTCTGAGTGACTATTACGTCCTGTTTGAGAGACAGAAATGCTTCAGTGAGACTGCCTGCATTTCAGCTTGATCCAAATCCCTTACAAATTAGAGGCTGTTCTCATAACCATTATATTGATTTTTTTTTTGGCATGACACGTTCCGTAAAACCCTGGGTTCCCCCAAACCCAAATATTATTAAAGACAATCCCTGTAGTACAGTATATAAGAAGTACAAATGCATGTGTAATACCATATATTTGTGTCCTCTTAGGTATGCATCTGTGCACACACCTAATACGAAAATGAAATCAAACGTGACTCAGTTGTTCTTGATGCCTCAGCCCACTTGTCCCAGTTGTGCAGCATATTAGCATTCATCTCACAGTGATTTGCCTACAGAAATTTTGCAAGATGAAACTTTGATGCATAAGAAGAATCTCAGGACATAGCAGTTCCCTTAGCAACCCTGCAGCCGGCTCCAGCAGCCCTGACCCAGCTACAAAGCCCTTCACAAGCAGAGGAGACACACTTAATGACAGCTGACTGAAATTTGGGAGTACTGATAAACTGCCTTCTTATCTGGAAAACACCTTTGAGGAATATTATCTTTATTGACTTACTTAACAAAAAAAGCCCACAAACTGCTGCTACAAATCAGTACACAATAATAAGCAGCAATACCAATTTATTAGTGTGCCCTCCCTCTCCACCAGTAAAGCACCTGGGGCACCGAATAACAGAGTAAAAATAAACACAGCATAATTAATTAACACTGATTACACTTCCTCCCCTCTAGACCATCTCTGTAGCTGTTTAGTCCTGTCTGTCTCACCCATGTCTCTCCCTGCACTACCTACACCTGGCCTGTGCCACATCCCCAGCAATCCATTTCCTCTGCAAACTCTAGTCCTGCCTCCTGTCTTGGAGTCAGCATATAACCTTGTCCTTTTACTGTTTTCATTCCTGCCTTCCATCCCCTGCCCCCATTTTATGAAAAAAGGCCAGTTCTGTCTTTTGTTGGAGAGAAAAATAAATTATGGATGTGAAGGAATTGTGGTAGTGAGGAAATATTTGTAAAATAATATGGGCAAATCTTGCTATGATTTCCCAGGTCTTTCTGTCTACAATGCTAAAAGCAAGTATTATCCAAGTTTTGTCTTTTAATGACATACTCACATGCTATCTCTGAACCAGCCCTGAGCCTCCTGGTTGACTATGGTGTTGTCCAAATTAAGAAAAATCAAACATCTCCACTACTGACAGATTGGTGGTCTTTCTGCTCAGTTGCAAGGTGCTGCCTTCTAGGAAGTTTCAATCTGAGTTTTGTAAATTTTCTCTGCTTCACACTACAGCTGACTCATGGACAAAGGCAATGTTTAGCAGGTAGGGATTGCAACTGAAATTTTTTGATGTGTTTGTGTGGGTGCATGTTGAATACAAGGGAGGTTCAAGAGAGCTTTGTCTGACACAGCATAAGAAAAGCCACTTTCTATGGATCAAGATAATCCCTTTCCATTGTCAAGATATTAATAACAATTTAAGAATATTGAATTGTTTTATGTCAGGAAAAAAAAGGCCTTTAGCATCTTAACTTTCTCCAGTGTGATCCTTTTCATGCTCAGCCCCTGCTGATGTCACCATCATGCTGATCTCTGCAAGGGTTAAGCAGCAAAATCCCTGCTGAAGACTACTGTGTCAGTGCACAAACCTACAAGAACTCAGTAACACCTTCCAGAGTCCTAGAAAAACAGACAGGAAAGAAAAACTGTGGAAGTTTTGTTATATGTTATAATAGCTATTATGTGCTGTAAACTGTTATATGTTGCAACAAATTTGAATGAAGCTTGTAGTTACCTGCATTGCATTATTCATAAAACTATTAAGACAGAATGATAAAGTCTTAGCAAGATTTATAAAATTCTGATGGAGATGGACCTCCCAGACTCCAAGATAAAAGCTACCTATGTAAACAGAAAATCTGCATGTCAAAGGGATATATTCCCTTTCACAGCTTGTGTTAGGCAGGAAGCTGTAGAATTGTGGCTGAAAAATGAGCACTGTGTACCCGTGCAAGACTGTGGCTGGAGATGTGACAGTGCGTGTGACAGCAGCTTCAGCATTCCTTCATGCTGGGATGAGCATGAATCTTCTTTCCACAGATTTGCATTTTGAAGGCATTGTTTGTGGAGAAGATGAGTTTTTTTAGGAAAAATACTCTCAGCCTAAACCACCACTCATTCTAAATCTCAATTCTTCATCTGTAGATGTTCAGAAACAGATTTAAATAGGTTCAGATTAAATGATGATAAATAGATCAAATATGCTTCCACATCTCATGTTATCTGAAGTGATTTTTCCCAACTCACTTGCCAATCTCCAAAGCAAAAAGATATCCCTTATTACATATGGGTACACATACACGGTTTATAATTTTGAATCATCCTTTCACCTTGAGATCAGCTGGGCATAGTTCAGGCACGGGCAGAGCAAGTACCTGGCTTGGATGCCTTACTGTCAGTGGCTGTAAAACTGTGATAGGCCCTGTCTGCCACAGCTTTAGTCTGGATTTGCCTGTTGTCCTTTCCTCTGGAAGGCATGGGGATCAGCTGTCTGAGCCACCTGAGCTACCCTCAGAGCAGGCATCTCACTCCCTACATAGATGAATATGCCATTGCCCTCTGGTTGGGGTCAGGTCTGGTGCTGTGGGAGATTTCTCCAGGGTGGGGAGAGACAGGTTTGTTGCAAAGCTGATTTCCAGGTCTTTACCTTCCCCCTCCTTCCCCATGCCATTCGTGTCAGGGCACAGATTCAGGGGGAAAAGGAGGAGCCAGCAAACCTTACCATCCCCTAGCACCACCAAACCATTCAGCCCTCTTCCTTCTTTCCCTTCTCCTCAGGCATTTCCTATTCCCAGTTCTTGATACCTCTCTTCTCCAACCAACACAAGCCTTTCCACACAATCCCTACACTGCTTCTGGTAGTCCCTTTTCATTCTGGATTTACCTGTGTGCTTGACAGAAACATTTCTGACCTCTGAGCAAAGTATTCCTACTTTTCCTCTCTGATGTCTTAGCTCTGCCCATGACCTGCCAGCCCGAGCTCTTGCTGAGAAGTCACAGGGAGCAAGCTGGAGCTGTCAGCCATGCACCAGCCCCACAGCACCATGATGCCAGCACTGTAAAAACAAACGAAAACTCTGGCCATGAAAGCTGCAGTGATAAAGAATTTACAGTCTCAGCTGACAGAATGAGCAGGGGATTGTGAGAAGGAAAGCAGGAAAGCAGAGAGAAGAAATATGACAGCCCAACACAGAGGACATCGGTAACGTCTTTGGAGCTAGATGTACTAAGGTGGACCTGCATCTCAGAAAGAGCAGGGTATGGCTAAGGGACCATGACTCAGAAAGCAGGGTTGCAAGATTTTATGATTGGCCCTGTGATTCATGAGAAATGTTGAATTTAACCCTCTAAACACCTAGCTCAAATAAAAAATAATTTAGGATGTTAGTCTGAATAAAACATAAGACATACTAAGTATCCACAGTGGTACCCTCTGAGTTTGTAAGCCATGACTATTGAAAATTTTAGACAGGGATGTGTCACCTCTGAAGCAGACCAAAACCTTTGCAAAATAACTGGTGAAATATACATGCAATAGGAGAAAGAACATCCTTGCTAGTACACTGCTCTCCATTCAGAGTGATTGAAGAATTTCAGAAAGATATTGGCAATTTTTCATGGAATGGAAATTTAAAGAAAAACAGAAATGTATCTGCCTCACATATCCCAGTTTTGTGTTGTTTTTTCTGATTAGAAAAAGCCCAATTTGTTTTATGGTATCATTTGTTACTGTACCACAAGGTTCCAATAAACATTTTAATAAACATCATAGCCCAAGAACTCATCATCTCTGGTTATGTTTCCATAAAAATTTATAACAGCATCATTCTGCCAGGGCTTCTGACTGAAGAATTTAACTTAGATGGTTATTTATGGATTTTGGCTGGGGGGCACATATTTGTAGAACAGTTGGATGCAGCTGGCTAATCACATTCTCCCCACACCTCCATAGTGAAAGTAATTTTCACTTTTTTGGGATACTTGGTGTCTTTGGCCTGCCACAGTGGCCTAGTTCAAAAAGGAATGAGCAGAGGAGTGGTTACGAGCCTGAGCCTGATCTGCAGTTCAAGGCTATGGATGGGACACTGGCTCTACTTTGACATTGCCCTGCTGGCTACAAGTGCTGGTACTGGGGCTGGTGAGTGACTCTTTCCAGACAACAGAAGGTCAGCTCCAGTCCAGACCTCCTGCCTATTGCTTGAGATGTATCTAGAACCTGCCTGACCTTTATATTTTGAACACTGATGAGAAAACACTTGAACTGACTTCACTCCGCAACCAGACTCCGTTCTTGCCTCCCAGTTCATAGCTTCCTCTAATGGTTTTGCACCAAGTCATGTTGAAACAGTAAGATTATTTACATATGTATCTAAACAATACCTGGTGCTATCAAAAACTTCAAAATAAGCTCTGGTATAAAGACCTTCACAGACTACAGAAGTGAAGAAGTAGCTCTGCCAAAAGTGAAGAGGAGGCTGGACCTGCCCATGGTTCTGGGCTTGGTGGGAACCAACAGCACCAGCGGAGCAATTCATAAGGAGTGGCACAAAAAGCATGAGCAAGAAAGAAAACAAAGTCTTTCTGTTAGCTACAGTAAGGAGAGTAGACATAGTTAGAGCCTGATCCTGGTGCTTCGGGCAAGCACTGGATGTCCTCAGCTTCCATTTCTAACTGCATGATGGGTGAGATTGGGAACCTGCATGAACACAGCTCCATGCAGCACTCGTTCCTGGGAACTGCTGCTCAGTCCCCTCCTTTTAACTTCCATTTTTCTTCAATTTCAGTTGCAGTATGGAAAAATAAAATAGGAGGAAGGGATTTGATGCACGCAGAGATAGTTCAGTTTAATAGTCGCAGCAATGTACCAAATTCCCAATATTAAGTGGCCATGTGTGTCTCCTCAGTTGAAAAGAGACTTTATCAGGAATGTGATTTATATAAAAGATTGTTGGTTTTATACCTCTTTATATAACATGGGAAATGTTGGCATAAATCAGCATTAAAGCATTTAAACAATAAGTTGTTAACTCATAAAACAGTAAGTCAGCTTCCAGCACAAGCCAAAATCAGTCACTGTCAGGTTCTGATCACTTGGTAGGAGTCTCCAGGCAATTCCTCTCACATCTGTGCCTTAAAAATAGATTTATCTCAATGCGGGGGGGATTTAGCTCAGATTCTCATCAGAAAAAGGTCCATTTCCAGGCCATTTTTATAGCAAAGTCTTAGTCACACACAGGTGTTGGGTTTTTATTTGTTTATTGGCTTGTCTTTTTTTTTTTTAAAGGAAATGTCACTGTTTTATTTTTCATGAGTATTGCACCACAGAGACCAAAAGTATATGGGCTTCACCACTGTGCCTTCATTTGTAAGTTGTTCTGTGGCTCAGTATATGACCGTTCTTTACTACACTGGTTTATGCAGCTTTTTCCTTTTCAATTTTCTTAGCATTGCTTCCTACTGTACAGCTCAAGACTAAAAATAAAGGATAAAATGACAATGAAAGCTCCCAGGGAAAAACAAAAGGGAGGAAACATGAAAAGGACTTGAGAAAAAAAGGGTATGAAAGCATGAAGTACAAAGGAACCTAGAGTTGAAAAGATTATAGAATTAAGGGGGAAAACGTGCTAATGTAATCTTAAAAAAAATAAAAAAAGGAAATAATTCAAATGAAAAGCCATCAAAAGGAAGATAAAAGAAGGATCATTTTAAAAAAAAAAGGGAGGTATTTTTAGACAGCCTGTTTAACCTGAGAGGACTGCCCTCAGGAAAGCCAGATGTAGTTTACTGAAATTATTATCCTAATAAAATGTGTAACAGAACAGAGAGCACCATAACAACACTTTTAATGGAGAACAAAAAACCATCTTCTCCCTCCCTGTTGGTAACACCTTTGCTTTGAGCACAGCTTTTGTAAAGGGTACTGGCATTCTCAGCTTGTTAGTTCTCTGCCAAAGCAATGCCTGTGCAGCTCATCCTTATTTTCAGGTGAGAAACACTAAATATTCCCTTTTCTTACTGATAAAATTTGGGTATTATTTCTGGACTTTTCTCTCCCCAGGGGGAGAGCAGATGTATTAAGGGCCAGTGGGGACCAGTCCCCAAGTCCTCTGCATCTGTAGAGAGCAATGGGAATGCAGATTGAGAGCAGCATCCACAGTCCTGCCTGCTCATCCCCCTTTCCTCAGTCTCATCCCAACAGGTAGCTTTATTTGTGTGACAGTCTTAACAGAGCTAAAATGAAATGGCCACTCTGATGACAGGAAGGGAGAATCAGTTCAGCTTGGTAATATACAGTCATTAATTTTCTAAATGATAATCTTTCATTACAATGCTATATTTAAAGCTAGGAAGTTTTTTTCCCCCTTATTCATAGCCCTTATTTAGAGCAATGTTTACGTTTCCTAAAATACTGATTTTTTTACTGGGAATTACTGTGTTTTTCTTAATTTCAGAAATCAACTATTCTGAAAATAATAATAATAAAAAAAATGTTGCACCTCTGTTCAAATTATATCAATACAAAGAAAAAGGAGCGAGTAGTCTTATTAGTCTGCATTTCCCATTTCATTTCACTGGGGCCGTAGTATAAAGCAGTTGAAAAGGTAGTTAGATAAATTTAAAAAGAAACATTCATCAAAGATATTAATCACAAAGGTGCAAACTCAGTTTTCAGCTTAGGAAGCCACCAAGCCAAGCCACTAAGACTACTAGAAAGGGACATATCGCGTGGTGCTCGCCTTGGTTTTATCTTGCTTTAGATTGGAGGAAGGTGGCTTAGATGCATCGTTGCATGCAGTGTGGCATTTTAATGTTGTAAAACAAGAGCAGAAAGGACCAAAAATACCTTTTTAAGGTATTTGTTAGGGGGATTTTGTTGGCATGCATTGCATCAACAGACACAGATTGTCGCTGCTAGACACACCGTTAAGGTCTGAGAATATAAAGGTTATGTTTTGCACTGCTACATATAGGTCTGTCTAGGCTGAAAAAAAAGTTCATCAGTGGATCAACTTCTTATTAGGTTTGCATATGGGCAGGGAAAGGCCTTGATAAGGAAGGTAGAAATATTCAGAGGTGGTCAGTGAAGTTCCGAGACAGTCTGGGTAGCTGTTTGTGATGTTCATGAAAATTTTCTCCCTGTGGGTTACACACAGCCAAACCCTATCAGTGGCTGACCTAATCATTGATGGAATGAGGATAAGGGAGGAGGGAAAACGCTGAAATCAGGGGAGTCTAGACAGCAAGGAAATTAAAAGTTAAAAATAGACTACTGTCAAGCTCTATTTGACATTTCCCACATGCAAACCCCTGGTAGTTTAGAACATTCAGGAGCAAGTATAAAACCTCATTTCTGCTGATGATCTGATGTTGAACTTGGGTTATCTCTCTGATGAACCCAAGCCAGTAAGCCTTGGGAATGATACTGTTGTCATCTAGGGATGGACCCAAATACCTCTGTCATGTGTGGCACCATGTAACCAAGAGATGCAGTCAAATTGGAGCAGTAATGAAGATGAATTGTGCAACCACACTCTGCATACCTTGTGATCCAATGTGTGTACGAGTAAGACCACTTATCAAATCCACTAAAGAAAATGAGGTGTGTTTTGTGAAATTCTCAGAAATAGAAAGGTAGTCTGCTAGAGAAACTTGCTGCTGATCACAGATGGATCTTCGGTGAACTGTTTGACAATCTGCAGGTGGGACCGAATGGGATGCAGTTGGCAATTTCTCCCAAAAGGAGGTGTTTCAGAGCAGTAAAGGATCATGGAGAAGATGCAATCAAAAGGTGTTGGCTACTTTACCAGTTCAGGCCCCCAAACCTGGGACTCCACCTGGGCATGTGAGTCTATTAAGACAGGACTGTGTCTCCCTCAGTTACAAAACATAGTTCTGTCTACTAGCATCAGTATAATGATTCTGTGCAAATGAAAATACATGAAGCATTTCCCACATGGTCATGCATATGGTTATTCTTGACTTCAAAGCTGAGTGTCTTTCTATGACCTCTCTCTCCCCACTCTCCTTTTTCCCAAGGAAAGAAATTCGGTCTCCGTTTCTTTTGCACCTTCCTTTGAACACATCTTAATGTTCCTAATGTTACTTTAACAACATATTCTTTATATAAGAAGTCTGAAAGCAAACTTGTATGTGAAGAATGGTGTGAATATTCCCCTCCACAACCTCCTTGTCTTTAAACAATAAAATTGTTGACACATGCCTCAGAATATGAATATTTGATCAAAATGAAGCTTCAGTGATTCCAGAAATTTCACGTCCCCAAGCATCTTTTTGGCAGATGGCCAGTAATCATCTACATTTTTTTCCATTTGGATCCACCTTGTTTCAGGTTTAATGCCCTTAGAATAGAACAACAATTATGGAAATTAGTTAGCAGCTGCTGTACATCAATGTTTAGAAAATTAATATTACCCACATTACACGGCACAGAAGCTGAATTTTAATGAAGCATAGAAACTGTAAGCAAACTGACCTTTCACCTCATCAGAGAAATAGTCAAACACAACTTTGTCTGAGAAAACTTATAATTTCCACCAGAATTCTCTGGGCACGATAACAGAAATACAGTATTTTCATTATAACAAAAGGAATTAAACGCTTGACCAGATTAAAGATGGCAATAGAACCCAAACTATTACGTGTTCTTACTGTTAAGCTTTAGAAATATTTTCTCTTAGTTGGATGACTGGAAATTACAATGCTTTATAATAATAGCTCTAACGCATGAAGAGAAATGATCAGATATAAGCTGGGAAGAAAACTGATCTAAGCAGTCAGCTGAGGTTTCCTGTGGCTCAGGAACCATTACCAGCCTATACCAAGAAGGCAGCAACATCAGTCCCTCACTGGCTTTTGAGTTGCTGGCTTCTTTGCTTTGAAGTTTTTCATCGCCTTTGTCTTTTTCTTTTTATTGAACTATCCAAAATTTTCAATTCTGACCTCTGTAATTTAAATCATGTATCTTCTTTTATATTATAAATCAGTTATAACTAGATCACAGGAAAAACAGAAGGGGTGAATTTATTATACGCAAACAATATATCATGAACATTTTAATTTCAGCTAGAAGCATTTGGTTAATGCGTTTTTCTCTCCTTTAAAGAAAGAATATTACAAAACACACTTAGAAAAACTTGCAGGGTGTCTTTCTGCAGAGTCTTTCTAAAATAATTTTGTAGCCTTTCTAAAACACTCTCCCAGTGTATGTTTCTGTGTATGTGCTTGTGTGGTGTTGTGCATTTTATTAACATGCATCAAGACAGCCAGTATCAATTTACCTTGAGGGTACATTCATTCTATAAATGGCAGCTAGTACAAGAAAATCCTGTGATGGAAAATTATGCAGTTTCTAGCAGAACTATTTACTAGTGTACAAAGTTAGAGGAACAAGTCTGGATGCTGTTGTGGCCACATTTAGTTTTTATTCACATTTAGCTGGCAATAAAAAAGGTCTGAAAATCTCAAAAGTTAATAAACGTAAAAAATAAAAAAAGGCATCAGGAAGACATTACAAGACTCAAATAACTGTACTACAAACTGACTCACCTGGCTGCAGCAGGAATGCTGCTTGGTGTGCAGGGATTCAAATTAACAGAACTTTGGGAGAAAAAGGAAGTCTGCTTATCATTTGCTTCAGACACAATGCTGATTAGAAGGCTGAAGTAGAACCATAAAGTGCTATAAAATTACTTAAAGGTCATCGCATGTTGTAATAAACTGTAACCTAATTTATTTTTTCTTTAATGTTGACATGAATCTGCTGAAACTGAAAAAGCAGGTAACTTTCTCAATTAATGTCAAAATGCTCCATTTTATTTTATAGGTTGTTTTACCCATTCTCAGTTAAAATGATGCTTTATTATGGCATCATTTTATGAGCCCAAAGAGACATTTTGACATTTAGCATAATCTTCCAGAAAATCAGTAGAGAAATGGTTACAAAAGATGTACTGAATAAAACACCCTGCAACAAATGTAAGAAAGATTACATTATAAATAGGAATGGTGATTAAAGTATTGGTTTTTCCCCACTTCAGAATGTGGGGGCTGTACTTCCGCCCCCCCCCCC
>VWZF01000366.1:117808-208277 GCA_013396755.1 Sclerurus mexicanus
TTCTTAATACTCTTCAGCACTGTCTTTGAAATAAAAGGCAAGCAACTTGCAAGAGAGACCTTTTAAAGTAATAAAAATCCTTCTTCAGCCTTCATTTTTGTCTCATTATTTTACCAGTAACCATTTGATGACAGTTTAGTGCAGAGGTATCATGGATTTAAACTGCAATTTATGGGCGGTCTCTGCTCCTCACTGGGGCACTGTGGGTGAAGAGATGAGACATAAAGGCTTGAATAGTCTCACTTAAAGAGCCTCTTTCTCCTGGTCCTCTCTGTAATAGGGGACTCGAGCATCCCTATTTATGGCACCTCAGTGCAAAGGCAGGAGAATGCTGACAGCCCCTGTCCCTTTGTTGGCCTTTGTCCCCTGCTTGGCAGCTGCTTCCCCACATGCTCAGCTGTAATTCATTGCCATGGCTCATGGGCTGAGGGAGATGACTGACCTACTGTTTTGGTTCCTTCAGAGGTGGCTGTCCTCTGCCCTTCCACCAGCCTCCTCTCTGGCTCCTGGCCATGGCTACCAGCATGCCAGCCACACAGCCCACACATCTCTGAAACCAAAGGGCATTTTAAAAATACACCATAAGGGTCATTGAAGCCAACTGCCATAGGGATCGGCGGAGAGTCAGTCCCTCCTAATTAAAAATGTTTAGTTTACTTTTGAGCCACTCCTTAGGTCCCCAGAACAGTCCTGGTTTTCTCTGTGTGTCTTCAGAAGAGCATTTCCCGTTTTCCTATCTCCACCAGAGTCCTGAGGGCTGGAAGTGACTCTGGGAAGATGCTTGTCTGGAGGCAGAAGTTGAAGGAGCAGATGGAAAGAGGTGGCAGTGGCCTGGCAAGATCCTCAGGAATCAGGGCAAAACCCAGCAGGGTCTTGCTGTCTTTGAATCTCCATCCTCCTGTCAAGGAAATGGGAGTTGGTACTTCACTAAGTATTAGTCACTAAATGCTGATGTAATGCCTGCGGTTTTTCTGTTTTAACAGCAGCTAGTCCAGGGACCCAGTAGCAGCTCACAGTTGTGTGAGAGCAGTGATTCCTGGCTGTCAATGGACATCAAACATTTAAAAGTGTGGAATATGTGTGTGGAGGCAGCATTCCAGAAGGGTGACGGGAGAGGTGTAAGGAAAGGCCATTGCCAGTTCTTTCTGGGAAACCATGAACCTTTGCTCAGAGGCAGAGGTGCCCTGTGCCATGTCTGCAGTTGGGAAGAGGTGGGAAGAGCAAGCCATGGAGGGCTGGACATGCAGGGGGACACTGTGAACACAAAATGCAACTCCTATACAGCTGATATGGTGTCTGGGATCCCCAAAAAACCTGCATGTTGGGCAGTATTAGAAGTGGGACCAACAAGACCTACAGTCTGTGTGGTGAGTTGCCAAGAACAATCACCCAGAAATGCTGCTACTGGGGGAGAAGGTGCAGAGCTTGCACCTGGGACAATGTTGCTCTTTTCTTACATGAGGAAGGAGCAAGCTAAAGGAGTATCATCCCACTTCTGCACACACCTTGGAGATCTGCAGCTCAAGTCAGTAGAGCAGGGGAAAAAGTCTCCACCAGACTCAGCACCAGAGGACTGGTACTTGGCTGCTGGGTGGCCAGAGCAGGGGGTGGTGAATCACCATCATCTCCCCCTGCCAGGTGTGTGTTCTTCAGGGTTTGGCATGGTGAGAGCACCTGGCCCTTGCAGCAGCAATTTTCTTTGGGAATTTAAACACTGCCAAGTGATAGAGAAGACAACAAAACCTTCATTTTGGACAAAGAAACTTTCTGCTGAATAAATTACCTGTAGTTTTCTTGTAAACCTGAAGTATTTTCTGCTCTGATGGTGCTTACTGGAAAGGCATGAAAATATACTGCTGGACAAAAGCAGGAAAAAAAAGAGACAAAAGAGGAAAAAAAGAGGAAGGCGTGGGTGTTGCACAGTTAAACGTGTGTGTTAGAAGAGAGGGATGTGAAGCATAAGGCTGGAATCCCCATTGATCTAACGAGCCTCACAAACTGCTTTCTCACCATGTGTTAAATCACCAGACCCCTTCCCTGGCACACCTTGTAACATGCAGCCAGCCAGTTTTCATCCTGAATGATACGCTTGCAAAGTCTCCTGTAGGCCTCATTAACAAGGAACTGCTAGCATTTGCAGATGTCTTGGATTGAACTGAATCTCACAGGTATGTTTTTAATGTCCTTGTTACGACTGCAGCTGCAACTTTGAAAGATTATACCAACTCCAAGTGATTACAACTTTCTGCCTACTCCCAGGAAGAGGACAGCAGTCACAGGTCAGCCAGGACATGGGGGATTTCTGCTCTCCTGTATTAATCAGAAGGCAGGATCTGAAGTGCCAGTTTTGCAAAGAACCCCGTGTCCAGTTTTCCTCCAGCCCTGATGCTGAACTGTCTGATCAATACCAAATCTAATTTATAACGTTGGCCCCTGTGAAGCTTGCAAATGTTACGTCAACATATCTTAATAGCTTTGGCTTCCTGAGTAACCTTGTTAGCTGCAACATTTTCTGCTTCTGCTACTCTCTTAACTACTTCCACCTATGGACCCCCATCTCTAACAATGCTGACCACTTCTTCCATCATTCTTGCTCTCTGGTGCTAGTGAGGCTTCTGTGGTGTTGGTTTGTGTCTTGTGAGAGCTCTCCAACAAGGACATTGAAGAAAAAGAGAAGAAGAAGGAAGAAAACAAAATTAATTCCCCTACCAATTCTCCCCCCTCCCTGCAACTGATGAACCAAAGACGGAAATAATTGCTACTCTCTTTTAATAATGCCACGTTTACAGAAATTTCCATAAAGATGATTCAGAAAGGAATGCATGGATTTCTTCTCTGTGGGGTGTCCAAAACGGTTTGCATTGTTCTGTAATGTAATGTTATTAGTGCTCCATCTAATTTATATTTGCATTTCTTTGTCTCCAGGGCAAATTTTTACAACTCACTTGCAAAGTACTAAATGAAGAAGTGCTGCAGTGCTAAAGAACTGCATTTTCTAGCAAGCTTTCAAGCCTTTTGCTAATTGTGAAGGAGCCAAACCTGAAAGGTATTGAAGGGCTCCAAACAAACACTGAGTTTTCTCCATCCTCCATGTGGAGTGCAGAGCACACAGCAGTGCAGAGGTGGTTGACCATTGCAGTTGTAACATGAAAAGTGGAAAGGTGTGGACTCTGTGTCTGTAGTCTGTATTTGCTATAAATAGGAAGAGTTGTCTCCCTACTTACTACTGGAGTGCAAGTTGAAAGTGGAACAGAGGCAGATGAGTGATGAGTGACAGCTGGAAAATCATCACCTTTCTGAGGTGTCTCATTGCTAGAGCATGTGCCACATCCATGTGTGTGATGGGATAGTTTAGACAAACCAGCTTACATTAATTGAATACTTAGAAACACTTAAAGAGCCCTAATTGTAGAAGACTTTCTCCGGTCAGTTACTGTGTAGGCACAGCATCTCTATCCCAATGGAACAGTACAGGTGAAGATAAGAAACAATATTGGTGTTATAAATCAATTATTTTAAAGTAGCTGTAAACTCTCCTTTACATGCTCTAGGAAACTAATGCAAAAAGATGTAAATGACTTGCTCAAAAGTCAGATGAGAAATGGGTGGCAGCGGGGAGGAGAAGGAAATCCCACGAGTCAGTCACATTCCTCACACTAAAACCGTATCTCATCTTTCAGATATCATCAGTATAAGAAGCATAAATGAAACACCACCAGTGAATTCTTAATTCTGAGAAGAAGTGTATGGTGTTTCAAGAATTTGCCCAGCATCTCAGGTCAGGCTAATTTGGGTATAGCAAAACAATGTGCAGACATACCTGAATAGTCATCAAGGGATGATGGTTACTTTTTAGTTCCAGAGAAGAGCTTGGGCTTCCCAGCCCATGGAAGAAAAAAATGTACTAAAAATTGCCAGAGCTGGGAGAGAAGGAAACATAATATGAGCTTTCTGTTCTAAATACCTGATCAAAAGACAAGAAAAGAAGAAAGCAGCAGATTCCTAACCTTTCTGGGCAGCAGAAAGTCTTGATGATTTCTGTGCCTGTGACGCTAAGGTGGCTGCTTTGCTTCCTAACTAGAGATTATTATAGTCCAATTAAGACAGGATAAGCTTATTCCACCTGTTCTTTAATGTCAATAACTCAAGACTGCAGTGAATGGCAAACTCCATCCACACACAGGGGAGGCTGCATCTGCTTAAACATCATGTCTTAATTTAGGAAAAAATCTTTCATAATGCACCTTAGATTTGGTTTCAATAAGATGACTCTGCATGCTTCACTGGCTGCTAATGTTTCAGATATATTTCCAAAGCAGAAAAGTGTAATGTTTCAACACTTAAACACGTGTCTTAGTTAGAAACTCAAGCCTTATGCTCCAATACTTTAAAAACTTCTTAATTAATTCAAGGTAAGGAGTCAGAATCATGTACAGTTTGGTTTTTTTTTCTTAGCAGGGATTCAAAGAATTTGTCCACCTATTCAAAACAGAGGATGACCCAAAATTGCCTGTTGGAATAACAGTTATGTTTGTCAAGGAAACAACGGTTCCCCTCTCCTCTTTTTGTTTAGCCCACCCTTTGTGTTCTGGAGTGAAACTGTAATCTGCAGGCCCAGTCTTCTATACCTCTAGAAATCCAGAAGTATCATTTGCAAAAATTTTGCCAAGTTAAAAACAGCAACAAGAAAAAAATCTGATTTCCACTTTGGCAACTTGAAGGTTAGGTCAGAGGTGAAGCAATGCAGGCAGTTGTCTTTTTAAATATTATTGCGCTCTAACACGCAATCAAAGTTGGATTTTAAAACTCAGGTAAACATTGGTCAAGAGAATGTCCCACTATGTAACTGTTTGGAATCCAAAAATGATGACTGTGGCTTTCCAAATGGAAAAGAACAACATCTATCTCAGGGATGGCCTGTCCCTTTGTTCGGTCCTCTATAGATCCATCTCTCTCTGTTCCTTCGGCTTTGGTAGTCAGCAAGCAATTTTCTCTTTGGCAGGAGAGTTTCTGCATGGCCGTGATAAACATCTTGCCACTCACATCAGTGACATTCTTCATAAGGAAGAAAAATCTTATACAGCATCCTCACAAAGACTGTTTCTATATACTGGAATTCTAAGGACAATGGTAGTGGTTGGAGACTACAAACATTCTATAACATTTAGGAGCAAGTCCCTGTGATAAGAATTTAATAACTGGACAATGTTTTCAGGAGAAGGACCAGAAAATCACAGTAAAACATGGAAACTGACTTCCAGCTCAACATTCAGAGTTTCTAGAAGTTAGGTACCTGCAGGCTTTGAATGTAACTTTCAGGAGACCCAAAGTTTGGCTCTGTGTGAATAGTGCCTAAATGAATCCCTGAGGATCATGCACATTGCAAGAGAGAGGATCATGGGCACTTTTTCTGATTCTCCTCCTTGGCTGCACCTGTGGCCCCATGTTCTTTGAGGGCTTCCTTTTCCCAAATATGTGCTACAGGTACAGTCCTGCAGTTGTGCTTCAGAGAGGACCCTTGTCAAGTTCTATGGATTTTCCTGGGCTAATCAAACAGTCACCACAGAAAGAAATTTTGCTGGTTGAGTCATGTGCAGAGGTTGCCATGCTCTTCCTCTGCCCCAGTGCAATAACTTCTGGCTTGGTTTGGACCACATCAGTGGTACCTTGAGCTAATGCTGCACTCTGAGAGAAACCCACTGATGTGATGCTTTCACTAGCGTAGGAACAAGCAGCTGCTGCCTGGCAGTAATGCCCAGTGCCCTCACAACCACTGCTTCAGGGGCTGACCACAGCCATGGATGTCTGGGACATAGTAGCCAGGTCAGATCAGTGTTTGTTACAGGCACTCTGCCTTAAAACTTCCTGAATTTTCACACAGAGTAGAAAGGGTAAGCAAACATCTGCAAACAAACCCCCTAGAGATTCTAGTCTAGACAAAGCCAGTGAATGGGTGTTTAAGCGGGATTTGGACGATTTGGCAGCCAGCCAAGCTGCTTTCTCTATTTGTAGCAAACTGTTAAAAATAGGATAAGGTTCAGAAGGCTCAGATCTGCCCTTCAAAAAAATCCATATAATTGAGGAGTTTCTCTCCCCAACACGTTTCTATTTCTGTTGTCAAAAGGAAAGAAAAACTAATAATGTTGGGGTTTAATAACAGAATATCCCTGACATACAGAAGGTCCTTAGATTTTGATTGGGAGATTACAAGGTAGGCTGCTGTTACCCACGCATAGTAAATGGTGCACAGTAAAATCATAACTGAAGGGCTGAGGTACAGGTCAGACATGCCACAAATAAAAAAAAAAGGTGAAGAAGAAGAGCTATAACATCTTTCATTTCTCTTTTTCACCCTGCAGGGATTTAAGAACAGCAATAAGTAAATAGGTTTACAGCTGTCCACAGGTGAAGGGTTTTTGATCACCAATATAGCTATATTTTAAAGACGTGATAAGTTTAGGACCAGTGTTCTTTAATTATCAGGACTGGTCCAAATTTCAGCCTTAGTATCGCAACAGAAGTTCAGTTTTACTGTCTAAAACACCAACAAGAATGAAGGTGGTAAAATACTCATAATAGGATCTGATTTCCTGCCTGGAATCCTTATTATTGGTGGCAGTCGAAAACAAACAAAAAAACTACCCATCTCAAAATGACAGCTCAGTTCTATAAATAACTACTCCCTCTGAGACTTTTGAAAGATATGCGTTTAGTTTACTGGAAAAAAAATCACATATTTTTTCTTTCTGTCGCCAGAGTAGAGGCAATACAGCTACACATGAACATACTGCATTCTGTCTCAAACACTTCCCTGGAGAATTTTCCGTTAAGTTTTTATTTTACAATTTCTATACTCAGCAATGATACTTAAAGCACAGAAATAACACAGTTTAACTTGAAGCTATCAGGCTGAACATCCACTCTTGATCAAAGAATCTTGAATTAACTTTAAAAATGAGTGAATTCATATGGAATTTATGGTGCAGAAATATGTAGGGAATGTTTGGATGTCATTTTTACAGGGACACTTCTTATAGTAACTGAAGTGGCTATAAACTGGATTATGGAATATGAAAGTCCTTAAGGTTTATGGCAGAGTTTGTGACTACTGAAATGAAGACAAAGAACTTGAGATTACAGGTGTGTCAGCAGCACAGAGACTAAGTATGATGCAATTTGATGTAAAATTAAAATACAGTATTTTCTGCAAATATTTCAGTTCTATTGTAGGTGAGTAAATACTGCTTCTGTATTAATTCATACTGAAAAAAAATATTTGCCTCTTTAATGTTGAATAGACTACATTGCACTATAAAGTTTTAGTGCTGTTATTTCTTTTGCCACTAATACTGTTAGAATTTCAGAGCTGTTACACTGCCGTGCTCCTTGGACTTGAAAATATGTTCTGTGCACTGATCTCACAGAGTATGTTTATGCATTTCACTCTCCTCAGTTTGTTCATTAGAGCAGTAATTACTTACAGGAGCAGAGCTTGCCTTTTCAGGTCCTAAAACATGCTACTCTACTCTAATTAGGTTCTTTGAAGCAAGCACATTCTGTAAATAATTCCAACATATCTGATTCATGAAAACAAATCCAAATGCCCTGTAAATGTAATTTCATACAAAACAGAGATCGAGATACCAGATTTTTGCCCCTTCTGAACCACTGGGGCTGCTACAAGGACTGATGCTGCACTGAGATCATTCACGGCCAGGAAGTGTCCTGGTGACCCAGGCTTCTCCATGCCAGCATCAGGCAGCTTTCAGAAGCGAGACAGCAACTCAGTATTAGTATGGTTCAAACAATCTTTCAGTTTAAATGTAAAATTCATACCTGCATCTAACCATTCCTGAAGGAAAAAGGATGCGTTTGTCAAGCATAAAGCTCAGCCGAGGTTTTGCAAAAGGCTTTGAGATGTGTGGTGGATATAAAAGACAGGAACAAACTTTGAACACTTGGAGAGGTGAGGTCAAGTGTCAAGGCAATGTCACCAGAATGCCAAGTATGATGATCGGTATTGCATTTAGTTACCACAGGTACTTACTTTTGAAATAAAACTGGAGAGACATTTAATGCTGGTGAAGAGAGTGCCTTTGAAAGCCACTGCAATGGAAACTCTGACTTTCCCCCACCCCCAAATAAATTCACCAAAGGTACCAGTCAAATACAGCAAAGGTAGCAGACAGACTAACCCAGCTGTGTGCTGCTAAGTGACACTGAAGCAACTTCTAAGGTAGAAAAGTTGCTCATTTCTATGGCCCACCTAATCTCTGACTTGTCTATTTAAAAGGTGCTAATGCAGATTATAGTAGTGGGGTTTTTTAGTGTTGTTTTTTTCCCCACCATTTTTTAAATTTTCTGCAAGCCAATTCCTGCACTAGTATGAAGCACACAATCTTCTTTTTGACATAACACTAAAATATTCACAGAAAAATAACAACTTGTTGTTGACATGAACATAAACATGAATACCACCTGCTTCTCTTTCATGTTAATGGGACCATTTGTGTGCTTCCAGCTATATGTATTTAACTGTCTCACTGGACCTGTTCCACAGAAGTGGAATATCTTAAAGATTTACCTTAAAGATCTTGATACAAGTACAGCTTTGGTACTTTCTGCTCTTATGTTATACAGCAGCTCCTTGAGAAGGCAAAAAGTCCAAGCAGGTGTGATGTCTTCTAGGTATCCAAAGTGAGTATAGAAAGTGTCAAAAATATATAGTAAAGCAGAAGTTACAAAAATTCTGACGCATTGGTCATAATGCAAAGAGAAATGTGATAGCCTAAGATATCATATGAAAATGCTTTAAAAATTAGATGGAATACCTGCATTAAAATGCAACTCCATTTTTAATTCCATTGACACCATTGCATTATTTAGACATTTCTAAGCCTTTACCTCAGAGATATTTTGTGGTCATGTCTTCTGAAACCATGCTGACCCGCTGCAGACCTGGTGCTGATACCATTTAACTGGTGGGGATCTCAACTTTAGTGGATGTGTGAGTGTGTTTGGATTCATTATGCAATCAAAGTTTAAGGGAGTAAAATTGTACAAAATCACAGTAGAATTTTCCATTAGAAAGATAACCCTAACAAGACAAAAATTATTTAGTGGTTAGATTTTGGAAAACAGATAAAAGGTTTCCTTACATCCTATAAGGACCTTTCTGAGTTTCTTCTGTGACCTCTTTTCAAGCTCCAACCAAGTTGTCATGTGACCATCTCAGTGAGCTTGAGGACAGCCAAAAAGGTATGCAATAAGAGCTACCTATCACACAGGCACACAAATGCACAAGAACTCTGAAATGCGTTTACTGAACTTATTTTAAAACACTAAGCCAATCTATGTTGTTCAGCTTCCTGTGAAAAGGACAGCTGAAGCACACAGCCATACAAGAAATTCTTACTACTTACCTCATCAACAAAATCACAGGACATATGAGGTTTTGAGACCCTCTGCTTATATCCTAAAAACTTCCTTCTTCCTTTCATTCAGTCCAAGCTGCATGCACATGCCCACATCTGTGACCTTGGGAATAGCTGGGCAATTTGCCACTGTGTATGTGCTTTCACTTCTGCTGTGCTGTGGGCTGGATGCTGGCATGTGCACCAGCCATGATCACCACAAGGAAGGGATAAAAAAGATTTTAGAAAATGGATTGGATCCCATAACCTCAAAGGTAAGAGCTATCCCTGCTCCACTACCAGAAAGACAGTGGTTGGCACAACTAGTAATGCAATCTACAGAAAGGAAAGCTGGCAGTAGAATTAAACAGTATAAACATAATGTGTTATAAATTCCAAACTTATCTGTTTAAAATCAGCTATGTTTGAGGAGTTGGTGAAATATAAATAATTTTAAAATGAAGATGACATATAGCTGCAGTATATAATTTTGCCACTTTCTGTTAAACAAAAAAGAAACCAAGTACATAATGTTGTAAAATAGTGGGAATTTAGAGTCTGATAGATTATTAAAAACAGCTAAACAGATAATGAAAAGCAGTACATGAACAATCTACGTTTCAAAAGCTGAAACACAGCTATGCTGCATTTCCTGCAATTACTTTTGTTGTCATGCTCAACCTGTGTAGAACTTAGGACATCCACTTTAACACTTTCCAAGTATGTATTTTACAAAAGGCCATCTCATTATGCCGCCAATTAAAATGATTTGTTTGTTCGTGAGGGAATCTAATGTAGAGATTTGTTTTCTTCCAATAGATACCTTCTGCTAAGAAGCCAAATTGGCACAACTTTATAATTGTGCTAGTTCCACTGGGAGCTACAAAGAAATTTGTGAAGCTGATAATTCTTTAGTGCAAATGAACAAACAATGAAGAAAAGCCACTTATAAAATTTTCCACTGTGAAAATTCAGAAACATTGTAGCAACTAGAGAAAATGTAGGAGATTAAAAACCCTGGGACTGTGTTGTATTATCATCTTTATTTTATTACTTATGTCATAATATTTGTTATATTATTAAATTAGCATATATATTATATTATCAGCTTTATTGTTGATGCATTGATGAAGTCTTTGTCTTGAGGATTTTAAGACCAACAAATCAATATTGAAAAAAACCCACCCTTTTTATTTCCCAAGCAAGATACCAAGGATGCTGTAAAAGTTGTCACAGTGATGAAATTTTGGGCTCTGCTTCCCAAATAAACTCAGTTACTGTCAAAGCCAACCTGGGCATAAAGTTCAATAACTTACATGACCATGTTTCAAAATTGCAGAGAAAAACCTATAGAGCCTTATAGCCTTTGCTTGTAATGAATGTGAATAGAAATTTGCTATAAGGCACACAGGGCAATATGCATCCCACACAGTGTACCCTGTTCTTCAAAACTGCAGTACATACAAACCACAGATTAAATCATGAGGCAGAGAGGGAACAGGAGGAGCTGAAACTGAACCGCAATGAGTGTGTGCACAATTTCAGAGCAAAAAATAAAGGTTTCTGTAGCTCACAGTGGAGCTGAATTTGGCATAGAAGCTTAACTGGCATCATTGCTGCAATAGATGCATTCATGAAACACTCTAGGGGTCTTTTTTGGCTTTTCAGCTTGTTTTTAATTTTTTATTTGGGGGGAAAAGCAGCAGAGTAAGGACCATCAATAAGATCAGAGGCAGACCTGATCTCACAAAGCTGGTGAAGAGATTGATAGTCCATGTTACAGACCACATAATCTGAGAGCAAATGCTGAGAAAGACAGATGTGAAGGACTTATCATCCTTCTGGGCATGGCTGATTCTGTGGCAGTGGCAGCAAATTACCGTATGGATGCCATGATTCTCATGCAGCTATCAAAGGAATGAGAAAAGATGGGTGTTTTTGGCGGTGCTGGTGGGAGGATGTGACCCTTGATGGTCCTGACAAGTTTTATTTTTGGGTGACCAGAACCTCCCACTCTTCCTGCAGAACAGTTAGTAAGTCAGGAGACACAAAAAAATAAATACTAGTACTGAAAGTACTCCCTTTCCTCCCTTCCCCTTACCCCTGCCAATCCAGCCCAAAAATGAGGGAGGTCAAGGAGGTCTCTGATGGCTCTGAGGAAGAGCTGCTGCATACCTGGAAGCTAAGCAGAACTCCAAGAGTGAGGCACTGGTTCCATCACAAGTGATTCAGAGGTCCAGATCCAAGGGTTTTGTCCACACCATGGTATTAAGCAGAGAGTTATGTTTCCTTTTCTTGGAGGCAAAGATTTGGTTTATACCGTTTGTTTTAGAAGATTAAAATTAGGAACTAAAATGTGGTGTATGATCATATACATCCAAAAGTAGGAATTTTCCTCAGGGTATTTAAATTCCCTCAAACAGACCTCCTTTTACAAGCCATAAGTGTGTGGAGCTAGCATTTCCCTTATATTGGGACTTTATCATCTTTCAAGTCAGTGCAAAGTAGCAATCAAGTACCACAAACCCAGAAATGTGTAACATTGCATTTTGGCTTGGTAAGTCTCCGAGGTGCAGAAGAAAAGACAGTTTGTTACAGTGTTTAACCTATTTTCCTTTGGACAATAAATGCCAGTTTGGAACATCATTGTTATTCTTATTGTAGATAAAATTAGAATTTAAACTTGTAAAATATATGGCAGCAGCTGATGATATAATAAAATGAAGTTTCAGAGTTGATGAATAGTTTATACTGTGGATGCTCAAACGAGATAAAGAATGGAGTTAATGCTGAAAAAAATGAGCTGGATCCATCTCATTAAGGGCTTACTGCTGTATTTGCATTTTTGTTTAATACTCAAATCCTGAAGCACTGCAAATGAGCTGTAACTTTGCAGTCTTTAAAAAATAAATAAAGATTAGATAAATGCAGATGCTATGCAAATAGTCAATCAGCAGCAGGCTACTGGGTAGCCATTAATGAGTGCTGGGCAGTTACACAGGTGATCATGAAAGACCTTTCCAGTAAGACTAAATGCCACCATAAGTTCCTTCTGCTTCTTCCCTCGAATTTGTCATACAGGCTATAAGAGGTAATCCAAAGTTATGTCTTTTTACTTGGGGAAAGTTGATGTATCTGTAGGTGAGGAAATGCATGTAGCATTGCAGTCATGTAAAGAAGAGACAAATAGTATAATTGCACAACGCCTGAATTATTGCAAGGGAAAAGAAATAACCTTTCCTATTATTTCTAGTTCTTCATCATTATCAAGTAACATATGAGTATCTCCCGCATTCATGATCATACTCAGATCTAAAAATGACTCATCCTAGATCAGATCAGACAGTTGCTCATTTACACCCCAGATTACAAAAGCATTTTAAAAATTGTTCTTTCACTATCCATTTATTTGTCTACCCTACACATTCTTATTGGTTGTTCATTATGAAAGAGATTTATAGTTTAAAACTCCATCTTATTTATCCCCTTCCTTTTAATGAGTAACTATAAAATAAGCATAATTTTCCTAATGTGCATTTTGAGTGTCAGAAATAGGCAATTTAAATGTGAAGCTTCAAAGGGCTATTAACGCTGCAGTTTAGTGACAAAATATCTCTCAGTTTTCCATGCCTCTTGCCACATTTCTTCATTTCAGTGATTTATTGTATTATTTCTCTGCCTGTTATAGTTAGTGCTCTAAGTAGCTGGTTTATTTTTGTATTTCTCCACACAATAACACATTTTGGTTTTGGCTGGTTCTACCTTTGTTTGACAATCAGCCAAGAGGAACGCGACATAAGCCCCACATTGTGCCAGGCCCTTTGCGACGTCTTTTTGAGATTGTCTCTCCATTCACAGACTGTGTATGACTCCTGAATACTAACTTGGAAAAGCTCAGCCTGACATAAATGTCTCTAGTCTCGCCAGAGACCGCCAACCATTGCTTTCTCCCCCTGATGACAAGGGGGAAAAGCTGTCACCATGACTAACATGAAAACCTAAGTAATGATAGAGATTAGAGGGTTTCTTGATGATTAGCTCAGCTTCATCTGTTTGGAAGCCTTTAGAGAGGATGAACTCTGTCTCGAGAAAAGCACCGTTACTCAGTGAGTTTGCCAGTCTCTTCTCTCAGACATGTTACAAACACAAGTAAATTCTTAGTACGCGGTGTGTGGCAGGCACAGCTTCAGGGTGCTGGATTATACGCCTGCCTGCATGAAGCACAACGTAAATTATCTAGCATCCTGCTGTTATTTGAAGATATTGAAAGGTGGTTGCCATTTTAAATATATATTCAAAATCCAGAGACTGCACTACAATGCATCTGATATACACTTGTGCTGAAAATGTTTTCATACAGCTTTATACAAATGTGTCCTTTGTGAAAATATATTGTGGTGTTCTGAAAGCTGCAAAAACCCAAATTGTTCATGTCAAAGCTCTTCCACAGTCTTGTACTTTTCTCCTCCCAGGCTTTAAAGCCTAAAGCAGTATAGGTACCCTCATCATATACATATTGTATATGATGCAGGGATGGCTTAGCATGAGTGTTGCCATTCAGGGCTGAGGAAATAAACCCCAGAGTTGTGAGGTACCTGTCCTAGTGCTGTGCAGCAAATCTATTAAAATATTTCCTTGTTCTGTGCCCTAAACAAATATTGCTAACTGGCTGACACAAATGCATTCCAGTGATGGTGTCTCCATAACAGCTCAATCAAGTTAACAGCAACATTTTCCACTGCAAAAAATATCTACAAATTGCTATAAATTTGGTCCTGAATTTGACTCCTGTGTCCCTGTGGATCACAAGTCCACTTTTGTTGAGATTTTGTTTTGAGATGTAGTTGAAATGTTGGCAGAAATGCAGGAGTCCAGTTCTGGGGGATAAGTACAGCGAAGGAATAGCCCCCTCCTCTGCCTGAGCATTTAAAAATCCTGGAGAGCTATTTTGAGAAGAGGACAAAACTGTTAACTTAATGATGTAAAACAAAAAAAAAATGGACTTACTGGGAAACCGCATGATTTATTGTGATTAACAGCTCATTTTGATACCAAAAGAACAAATTTTCTTACAGCTTAGTGTTTCTTTTCCTTTTTGTAAGAGTAAAGTCCCACTGACGTAGCAGAGGATGTGATGGGCATGAGTCTCAGGGTGGCTGGGGGATGTCATTGCTGAAGTAAGTTCCCTCAAGGGAAAGCCAATGCTGATGCACCCAGAAAAAACATGTGCCACTATATTTTTAAAATCTACCCAAGCTTATTAACTGTATTTCTACTTAGATGTATGTTGGTACAGTATTTAGTATTGGAACACACCATTTTTTTCTCCAGATCACATTTCTTCCAGGAGAAGGAAGCCCATCACTTTAGCAGGAGCATTCCTGAAGCCTAACCATTCCAAGGTTCGGTGGAGACTGGCTGAGTAGGAAGATCATTAGCGCAGCTCCTAGACCGTGGACTGGGCAATGCCACGGAACAGACCTTGCGTGAAACTCGCAAAACTTCAAGATCCTTGGGTCACCCAGGAGTTGGAACACATTTGCCCTTCGATCACTTTACAGGTGATGAATTTTATAAGACCATAAGTGTCTGAAATTCTGCCGTTATGACTCCATGTTATACAAACCTGCTATTCAGTCTCACACCAAGTTTTACTGTGGGAGGACTTAAGTTTGCATAGAGCCTGAAACAATAGCTTGAAAAACATATATTCCCTGCCTGTTAAAAAAAAAAAAAATCACCTGAAGTTTTCTAAGAGAAGTATGAAATGCCACTTCATTGAATGAGTTCACCTGAAAGAACAGATCAACCAGAAAATTGTTCTCTACGTGCACCTGAATGCTCTTTGATTGCCACAGTCAGTCACAGACCATCACATTAGTCTTTGAAAGAAGAAACTGCAGACTGACTGCAGAGACTTGAGGACATTAGGCCAGCAGGGCTTGGAGACACTCTGAAAGTTTCTCCATTCATATGGTGCATCACTGCTGAGCATTTTGCAGTTTAGCTGACCACAGAGAAGGCTGTCAACTATTTTTCCAAGTGCTAATCGTGACACTTTTGTGTTGAACAAAAGGGGGCATAATAGGAATGAGCTGTGCCTTGGAACAGGAAAATTAAGCTGGCCCATCTGAGAGCATCATTTCAGGCACACATACAAGGTCCATGAACTTACGCTGCCTACTTCTTCAGGCTGGCCCTTCAACCTGGCACAGCAGATTTATCTTTCTGCTTCTCATCAGAAACAGTCATTTGTCTTCTACTCATTTTAATTATGTGGTAGAGTGGTAACTTTCTTATTCTGGTGTTTTAATTTTCTTTGAATAGATAGATTTATTAAAGAAAAAAGCTATACAAATGATTGTCTTGTAGCAGTGCCCCTCAAGAAGGGAGCAGTCTTGTTCCCCTTGAGTGAAGTTTGCATAAGGTTCTGAAATGAGAAAGATCTGAATACCTCATTCTATCATATTTAAAAGCCACATGGACTGTACAAAAAACATTTCAGATTTTTACCACATTTTTCAGTAGAGAAGGAAAATCTGCAAATAAATGTGAAACAATGTAGTTCAGGTTTATTAAGTCTACTTGACCCTTGTGTCATATACTGACATTTTAATTTTATTGCCTGACATTTAACAAATCCTTAGCAGTTCTGAAAAGTTGATTAAAAAAAAGGTCTGTCTGCATAGTTAACTTAAATATATGCAAATAAAATAAAATAATTAGCAGCACCTTTTGTTTTATCATAGAAAATTGTTCACTATGATGATTTTTAATTGCATATTCAGCATGTATTTATCCACAGCCTTTTGACTAACAGCTTGCTCCATTTATTTAAATACTGGTTGTTTCTTTAAATAGGCAATAAGAAGGAGAGACCGCTATAATAAAAATTTATAATATTCCTAACATGTATCAGACTTCTCCCTTCTTCACACTACTGACCTGGAAAGCCTCTATTACTGGAATGAAAGTACTGTGATGCCTTTGCATATTTCCTCCAATAGGATCATGTCCCTCCCAGCTATTTGCAAGAAGTCCTATAGGAACAATTATGAAATACTCTCATTCATTTGGCACAATGGCATATGGAAATTTCCTGCAACACTAATTACTATGGTTGCAATCTTTAGCCAAAAATGTCAGTGTCTAGGATTTAATTAGGCTGCAGCAGGATTTAAAACTGACCTTCTAGTTTAGTTAATTAATTTGCCAGTCCTTTTCCTTTCTTTTTTTTTTTTTTTCCTCCTCTCAGAGAATCCTGTCACAAGAGTTTTTAGGAAATTTTAATTAAAAAGAAATCACTACTTCCAATGCTAGCAGAATATCTAAAAGCAGTAGTCAAAACATTTTTAGCAAATAAAGCAATGAGGTCAAGTCCCTGTTGCTTCAGAGTGCCCCTCTTGCCATTGCCCACAAATGCTGTTTGCCACCCAAGTATTGGTGAAAAGCAGTTTGCAAAATGTAAAAGTGTAATAAAGTTTTTCCCCAATTAACTATTCTTCCCTATGCTTGTGTCAGCACTCTCTGCTGACAGGGATTTTGTTTACAAGAATCTTTTACGGTATTAATTAGAGATGTGTTTGAATCAAAATATAGAAACCAACACACTGAAATTCTTGGAAAGATTGAATTGTCCCAGTATCTCCAATGTCTGAGGCTGGTTTCTCGTTTGAACAAGAAATCTTGATATAAATTCAGTTTCAGAGTTATAAAGACAGAACTGCTAGAAAGGTTTTTTTTACATTCAGTTTTATCTTGACATGAGGCAAAATATGCCTTTTATTCTATCCTCTTTCTTTGTGACAGTTACTCTGCTGAGAAGTTACACATTACTCTTTCCTGTGGAGAAAATTAAAAACAAGCTATCTAGCAGTCCCAGCTCTGCAGCACATTCCAGCTACTGAACTGTGTCATACTGTTTTAAAAGAACTATAGTACATCTCCTGAAATGGAAGCAGCTGTGGCTTTTTAGGTGCAAAAGAATCAATAAAAGGATGAAAAAGGACGAAAAAGGACATGGACATGCCTGAGACTGCTCTTGACACATGCACCCGCACACAATTACGAGCGCTACAGTGCACGATAATGGTAGGGGTTTTACAGCTAGGATTTAATCACCAGGAGCATGGATGTTGCCAGCTAACCCATGCAAATGAACCTTGCACTTGTGCAAAATGAAAAACCTTGTCTGGAGCCATTTGCTTCTGAAAACTAGAGTCTATTAAGTTGGGTGAAGCACTTTGATAAAACAATGCAGCTTCCAGTAATAGCCCTTCCTATGTTGCAGTGTTGACATACCTAGGAGAGAGGAAGACTAGATCAGTAATAAACTCTGAGTAGTAAATTGCATTTCTTCTCCATCAGTGGTGTTGCCCTGAAAGGACCAGGTACCCCATTGTCAGCACTTTCTGTTCTGACAGAGGCTCTTCTAACTCCCCTTGACTGGTTTTGTGTCCAGCTTCAGATTTGGCATGTGCCTGTATCTTTTTCCATACTTCTACACTGTCCTCTGAGGCATTTTATTTGGGTCTTTCAGAATACTTTTCCTTACTTTTTAATTTATTTAAACTTTTTTCCCCCAGCAAATTGAAGAAAGCAAGTTAATTCGTCTGAGTCACTGAGTCTGAGATACTCTGTGGGGATAGTTATCACATCCTGGGCACTTTTCCAAGACCATTTCTAAGGCCTACCTGGTAAACTCCAAAGAAAAGGATGAGAAGTTCCATGTGAGAAAAGGCATATCTACCTGTGAACTGGTAAGAATGACTTGGCTTTTCAGTAGCACTTCAAAAGCTGAAGGCTTCTGCTAACCTCTACTGCATGTCTTACCACATTTTTGCTATGTGACTTTACTAGATGAGCTGGTGTATTCTCCTAAAATGGTTGCATGGGTGACTGAGCATCTTCCAAAAGGTCTCAATAATCCCCTATACCCTGGATGAGACAAAGGACTTAAAGCACAAGTAGAAGAATGCCATCACTGTGATGGAGTCATCACCTTGCCAAAAAGCCTCAGTGATATATAATCCCAGAGCTATCACCTGGGGTAGCTCATCAAGCCACTAGGATGAGTAACAGCTATATCCATGTATATCTGCAGGTCAGACTGTCTGTATCTGTCAACTTGCCATTGCAGAGAAATGCTTCCCTTGCAACCAAAAAATGCTACTACATTTTAGAAGCAGAAGAAATGAGACCCCATTCTTTAAAGGAGACCAGGTTGTTAGGGAGGTGATGTATGGTGAGGAAAAAGCAGATTTATAAAAGAAGTAAGATCTGAAGGAGGTGAGGAAAGAAAATAACAGCGAAAATAATTTCCAGGAATATGCCCATTTAAATCTCAGAAAAAAAAAAGAATCACCGCTTCACAACACTTTCTGCATTGTTAATGTTGCTGGCATGAGCAAGTAATGCACACTTGCAGAACAGAAAGACAAACATACTGGGCTGTATCAATAGAAGTGTGACCAGCAGGTCGAGGGAGGGGATTCTGTTCCTCTTCTCTGCTCTTATAAGACCCCACCTGGAGTATTGCATCCTGCTCTGGGATCCTCAGAAGATCCCAGAGAAAGACATGGATGTGTTGGAGTGTGTCTGCAAAAATAATCAGAATATGCCTGAGAGTTGGGGTTGTTCAGCCTAAGGAAAAGCAGGCTCTGGGGAGACCTTGTTGCAGCCATTCAATACAAAAAGACTGAGAGAGACTTTTTACCAAGGTCTGTAGCAACAGGACAAGAGATAATAATTTTAAAATGCAAGAGACTAGATTTAGATTGGTTATAAGGAAGAAATTCTTTACTGTGAGGGTAGTGAGATGCTGGAACAGGTTGCCCAGAGAAGTAGTGGATGCTTCATCCTTGGCCAAGCTGAATTCAAAGCCATGTTGGATGGGCCTTAGAGCAACCTGATCTGGTGAAAGATGTCCCTTCCATGGCAGTGGGGTTGGACTAGTTGATCTTTGAAGGCCTCTTTCAACCCAAACCATTCTGTAATTCAGTGAGCAAATTTGATGGTGAGATGAAGGCCCACTAACTTCAGTTTGTTTGCCCAGTAGAACATAGGTCATCACTGCTGAGTTATGAATACCATATCAACTCACCTTCTGTACAAAATCTCTCTCAAATATCATGAAATCTCCAAAGTGCAGGAACTCCTATCAAGTGTTCCATAATCTCGTGGAATGTGCTTTTGATACACCATTATTCATTCATCAAAAGGAGCTCTCTGGACCTTACAAACTGCACGTCTGCTTTCATTTCTCAGCTCTGAGCTTGCCTGAAGACATGAATTCTCTTCAGGTATATTTTTCCTTCAAGTTGCAGATTTCTTCCTGCATTATTGCATAATGCTAAGCTCCATTGCAGGGACTACCAAACACGAGACGAACTCTCTCTCCTCTTTTAACTGGTTTAACTACTAAACCTATCCTCTTTAGAGAGCTGCAGAGGCTTTTTTTTTCCACACATGACTGAAATTGGCTGCAAGGCTGCAGTGTTTGCTGACTCTTCGTCCTCAGCAGGGGAGGATGTTTCATAGCTCACATGTTTAGTTGAATGTTTCACAGGCAACATCACTAAGTTAAAACAAAATCATTTCTTTCCCTTTAAAACAAAAACCACAGGGAAGTTATGGGCTTTCAGTTATGTGGTAACTGTTTGACCATTTAACAGTTCAAAGCAAGTTCTGAATAACATCAAATATAGGCTTTGCTAATTATTATACTATAAATGAATGGGTGACTGTTTCTGTCTCAGAAACCAGAGAGCAGAACTAGCAGTAACAACTTGTGAAATGAAATTAAGCTTACAGGGAACTAGAGTGAATACCTCATTTCTACACTACCATTAGGAATTTTGATTTTTCATTGTACAACGTATGCTCCAAGGGCAGGATTTCATTTACCTGAACAGATTTTGGACTCATCAAGTTAAAAATCAAACAAGCAAAAGAAAGAAGAGTCAGTACATCTTTCATAATATTTTTTCTGTTAGAAGCTTCAAGGTTGTGAAGAATTGCCTGAAATCTTTAGCTGATTTTCTTATTACCTTCACAGTGTGGAAGGAAGTTCCCTCTCTACAAGCTTTGTCTGTCTACAACTTTATCACAAAGGACCAGTAGACTACCTGTACCCATAGTTGCATTAACTTTCATGTCCTTTCAATAGCTTGAGGTACTTGTTCTTCCTTCAATAAAATCACTCCTTACCAATCAATAAAAAACCCCAGAGAATATGAATCTTTCAAAATCAATATTACGTACCATAATCACACAAGTGTGTTAGCGACAGCCAGAGTGTCAAAGCAAATCGCAGGACCCATGATCTCAAAACCTCCAGAAACCAGCAGAAAATGATGCAGTTTTATTCACTTGTACTTTTTTGTGAGCCAGTGTCAAGATTAGATGATGAGTGGGTGTATTAACTCCTCAGCTTGTTCCCTCAATTTTCACAAAACAGGCTCCACTTAAATGCAAGGATTTTCAGTTTGATCAAAAACTTTCTACTGGTTGCCAATTGAAATGGCAGAGTTCAGACAAGGTGGCAAAGAACAAAACAGTGTTTGTGAGCGCTAACCTCTCACAGTAGCCATTCATGTGGTACAAAGAGGATTCACTAGGCAGCCTTACAGAAGTAAAAGTTACAAGACTAGTTAGAAACGATTGCAGCAACACAAGCTGAAAGCAGCTTGGAAAGGTGAAGAAGTGGGGTTCTTTTCTTCATAACATTTTTCAGTCATATTACGAAGTTAGCTGGTGGGTCCTCTGAGGATTGCACTGTTTCCTAAATAAAATATCCATACAATGTGTTTTTAAGAAGCCTGCAGTCTTCAAATTCCAAGATATCAAATGATTTCCAAGCAACTGTACAGCCTTTTCAAATACAGAGGCTTTTCTGAATCTGAGACATTTGTAAGGCGTGGCTAGATTTTTTAAAGTCTTTTTTAGTGCTCTTTCTAAGCTCCACACTCATGTAAGTTTGCTTTCCTGCAAAGAAAGTACTGAGAGTTTGATAGAAAATGAGGAGAGGTAAGGGTGACTGGCACAAAAGTGTATGGTTTCACATTTGTCCACAAGGCTCAGCAGTGCTTATTTGAGTCTAGCCTCAGTTTCTGGTGTTCTTGCTTTCTGTCGGGTTGGTGCATAAAATTGAAAGACCTTGTGCACAGCCTTGACCTTCCTTGCTTTTGAACTAATTTTTAAGTACAGCATAATGTAGTGGACACCCTCAGCAGCCCAGTCCTCCATGTGATGGGGAAGCATAACTTCAGATGGGTGTCTAAGCTGCATTGCCATTTCATCCCTTTAAGTATTCTTATATCCAGGAATATGACAAGCACCTTATAAAGATCCTGTTCCACTCACCAATCCTCTCCCCACCACGCTCCCCATCCCCTATTTTTTTCTTCCTTATGAATACAGATTTCTACTTACATCTTTACAGAGTCACAAAAATACATGGATTACATTTAGCTATCTCAAACTGAACATGCTACCCAGAAAGTATGCTGAAAAATCCCTTCCGGGGAAGGTGTAAGAAGATTTACATAAACAGCAGCCACATCTTGGTTATTCATGTATGTTGTTGCCCAAAACTCTAATGGAATAGAAGCAAGGTGAGACATAGAACAAGAGAAGATTTTAAAAATTTAAAAAAAAAAAGAAAATTAAAAGTACATCTATATTGACATTTCAAAGCATCACATTAGAGCTCAGGTTTATCAGCAGGAAACTGGATACACTGATATCAAACAGCGGCTCTAGCCTGTCAGTCAAGAGTTCAGCCAAATCTTGTTTATAAGCATCTGCAGTTCTTCGGAATCCTTTGGTGATAAAGCGAGCTTGGATGTAGCCTGCATTTCCTATGTCCTTGGCCTCCAAGGAGAGTAATAAACGTGTGAAAGAAAACTTTTCAGAGTTAAAAACATCTGCCCTTCGATCATATTTCTAGACAGTCAAGCCAGAGAAGCTGTAAAGCAGGTCAGTCAACAGATTAAACATGGATGTAATCAAACCACCAAAAAAAAAAGGGAGTCCATTTGAAGCAGTAAATGAAAAAAGGAAATAAAACTTTAGTGTGCTGACTACTTTGCTACTTTACCTTTTTAATCCATCTATGGCGTTCTCTGCTATTTTCATTATTCTTAGATGTCATTTCCTACATTGTAAAACCTCTATTTGTGTCTTCCCCAATTTTCTTTCTTGTTTTATGTTTCCCAGGTACTTTTAAGGGCTCTTCCAGCCTTTACAGACAGGTAAAATGGCAAAAGATACAATACAGAAGCCAGAGATCTAAGCCTTTAATCAATAGGAGGGTAGGTTTTTTTGAAAGACTGACTTGGCTCAGCCTCGGTCATTTGCAGTTGTCTCAGTATCTCAGGGCCTTGTTCTCCTACTCAAGTTATTTTGTGCAGTGGTCTGCACCACAAAAACAAATAAATAAACAAACAAACAAAAGCACGAGGCAAACAGAGATGAGTGTCCACAGGGCTCTTTTGACATAACCATGTTTCACTCCCTGCAGTTTGCTACTCCTCTACGAAAAGTGTGTCTTTTCATTTCCTCAGTAGAATTCAGGACCTGATAATTTGCCTTATTAAAAGTTCTCAATTTCATTCAACCACAGTTCTTAGGGTATATATGTATATATATATATTTATATGTACAGATTTGGTGTATTTAATTTCTTCTTCAGAACTATGGAGAGAATAAGCCTGTGTTAAAGATACAGGTAAGTAAACCCTGAACATGAAAAAATATGAAGGGAGATCAAATCTCTGAGTACAACTGCCTGTCAAAACAATACTAAAGACCTTTTTTAGAAAGAATTTAAAAAGGAAGCATGCAAAACGTCATTTGGCTTGATTTAGTTTTGTAGCTCACATAGTTTACTGCTATATTACCATGTAGATAGAGAGATCTGTAGACTAGATAAATAAGATTTGCAATTAAGTCCTCATTTAAAAAAATGCCAAAATTCACCAGCAGAACTCTTTACAAAGAATTTCATCATTTTTTACCAATTCTAATAAATGGGGTGGCAGATGGTCCCAGATTCAATACAAGGTTGAACTGGCTCAGTGGGCTCTGCTTGTTCACGCGTAGCAGCTGAACTCCAGGACTGGGCTGCACCCTAGGAGGTGCCTTTTGTTTTAATGGGTAACGCTTCATATTAGTGTGTGTCCCTTTTTTTTGTGTGTGTGTGTGACACCCACACAATGGCTTGAAAATGCTTCCTCACTAGCTTTCCTTTTTGTACCATTGGCAATGGTTTTGTTGTCCACCAGTTCTTATGGGAAAAGGCTTGCATAGCTTTTCCATAATGACCTTCTTATCTGTGCAGCCAGCAGCAACATTGGCAATGATGGAAATTGGGTTTTATCATTAAACTAGTGCTCCCTCTGTTGGCTGGATGTCAGGGCCCCAAAACAAGGACTTGCATAGCCAGGGATTGCATTGACTGTGAAAGGAAAAAAAGAAAAGCTTTGGTAGAGTTAGAGACCAGATGATATCCCAGAATACAGTGCTACAGTTGTCCTGCAAATGAAAATTAGGTCCTGAATAAGTGCTTTCACTGAGTGCAGGCTGGGAATATTAAAAAAAATCAAACCACCAAACTAAAAGAGAAAAACAAAGAGATGTATAATTCTGACTCTTTGTAAAATAGAATTTCTCCTTTTTGAGTGTGCATGCCAGAACTCCTTCCCCTCTCTTTACATTCACATCAGTCAGAAATAATGTAGAGAGTTTGAAGTTTACCTGGCGAAGAAGAGAAATAATTCAGACCTTTCATGTCCTAATGCTGTTGAATACAGAATGAAGTTTGAGAACCAAATTTATTCTATGCCACTTCAGGCTGTGCCCAAATTCAACTCAGGAAAGTTTCAGAGAAAAAACTCAGCAACTAGCTGGAGTATTGTCTTCCAAGTAGCTCCACAACTGCCAAAGAGCATGGATGAATAATACATACAAATAAGATTAAACAGGAAAAAATGCACCTCATTCAAGGTGACTAAGACCTGCACATACAGTCCACTTTGCTCGGGTTTGAGGGTTCTGCTGTCTCAGTGGTTTCCCTCCACAGTCACAGAAAAAGAATGAACCAAGCAACTAAATAACACATCTAGAAACTGATGGAGTATTTTGGTCCCTGTGTTTATCTCGCTCACTTTGATGGAAGGTGAGTCAAAAGAGTGTAATGAAGTTTTGCCCTCTGTGTTCTATTATGACACAGTGACAGAGAGTCTCATTATTACCTTGTTCTGTTTACAAGGATGGGACTAGACTTTTGAAAAACTGATTAACTAGGCTTTCCATAGAATGCTGAATATCTTCACTAAATTGCAAACCTTATGTTTCAGAAATAATGCTGCTCTCTGTTTCAAGAAAGCTGTACGTATCAGCTTTTTAATTAATTACTTACCTGGTGCTCTGTTGCAAGATAAATACATTTTCAGTTGTATTATTAGCAAACAGCACTATCTTGGATGCAGCCCATTGGGTTGTCAAGCACAGCTTGCACAAAGAAGAGTGTCTCTGCTCATTTGGCACAATGGAGTTTAGGGTATTTTGAACTTCATAAACTGTTGGGGAGGCAAGACAAACCAAATAAAAATGCCAAGACGTGCTTCAGTTAAGCTCAGAAATTCCTTTAATCTTACCTCTTTGTAGGACACTGCCACCTGCAGAGGTGTTTCTTGGCAGGGTTCTGGCACAGGCTGCTCTCCAGAACCTCTGACCTGACAATAGGTGTTGTTGCACCTCATCAGATCTTGCTGGACATGAGCTACATTCTCAACTAAATCCATTCTTGAAACTTATTCACTCAGCTAGCTCACTAAAAAGATATCCTTCTTCTTTAGAGACTGTTAATTTTTTTCCTTATTCCATAACTTTTTCTCCACTTCTCTCCTATTAAAGCTATTTATCATCTCAGTGTCAATCTCAAAATGTTTTGTGCTTTCTCCACTTTTCTTTATTTGCTACTGAAGCCATACATGCTGCGAGTCCTTACCCCTACCCCCAACACCTTCTTTGGTGTCAGTCTTTTTCTCAATTTCCTATTTCTGGTACTTCAAGTCCTGCTGAAATAATTTCTCACATTTCAGGTACCACAGGGAAGATCAATATCAATTAGGAGATCGTATTGTAATAGAGATGTATTAAAATTTTTCATTCTTATAGGCCAATTTTATTCCCACTGAAGGGTAAAATAAGGCAACAATTTAGTGACAGTGTCCTTTACCCGAAAAGGGCTATATATCAAGTTAGCTAAGAGCTTAGCAGGGCACGCTGCATTTGCCTACAGTAAAGGCCTTATTCCTTCCTATTAAAACACTTGTTCTTAGTTACTTTTAGATATAGAATAGCACATTAAACTGATCTTGATTATGAATTAAATGTAGGAAATAGCTAATACATGGCTTAAACCATTGAGAAATTATTTAAATGAATGCCTATGAGTCTTTTTGTTATTTTTATTGGAAAAATAATATAATTACAGTACTATTTGCTTCCTTCTGCACAAATGCAGGAATCTCATTCACTTGGTTTGGGTGCAAATCCTTGGTACAGGATTTGGCTCATATTTCTGTCAATATGGGCACAGAAGGCAAAATACACAGTTACTAAGCTTTTAAGCTTGGATATTATTTCAAAAAAGCATCAAACTCCACATAAAAATGCTCAGTAAGCTCCTCATGGAAAGATACTTGCCTTGCTTTCGTTAGGGAAGGCATCCATGGAGATTACATCAAAAAAAGACAGGGAGATGGGTATGCCTTCCACCACCAGGAGGGGCCATAGCTGCAACCAAGCGCATGTCCTTGACTTGTACCACACCCGTCTTCCTACATCAAAACCAAAAAGGACTTAATTTTTCTTTCATCTGCTTGCCAAAACTCCAGATCCAATGAATTTTCCTGCTATCCCTTCACAAACTCTCTTTAATGAACAACAAGAACCCCATACTATCCCTCTGCTATTACGAGTGCCTCAGAAAGCAGAATAGAGTCATTGCACAGGATAAGGACAGGCAACGCTGTTTACTGCAAATGAAAGCGAGAGGCTGGGCTGGGCAGGGGTGGGGGGGGTGAGCTTTTCACAGCCTGGTATTAAAAGGTAACTGTTTGCATCTCCACTGCTGTCAGGAAGAGCTATTCTCTAAAGTAAATGGATTCCTGACAATGTTTTTCTGGCAGTTTGAGTTTAAAATAATGACCTCAGACTTTAGTTAAGCATTTAACAAACAGCAAATTAAGATTTGCATTCTCAGAGAAATTACTGGAACAGGCCTAATTTCTGGTCTGCCAATCAGACAGAGGAAAAAACATTGAAGGAATAAATTGGTTTCTCCCATCCTCCTGCCTGCCTTCAGACAGGCAGACCCAGGAGAATGTGTTTCACCCGTATATGTCCTCCAAGATGGGCACTATACCCGCAGTAAAGGCCATTCCTTTGTAACACGCAGTACCAGTTATACATGCAGCCATATTTGCACTAGCCCAGCAGGCCCCTTTCCCTCTGCTCCTAAACTGGAGTTGACCTCTTCCCGTGAAACTTTGTTTAGGTGCTTTTTCCATCATCATGGCCCATGGCCACATCAAACTAACAGAGCAGAGATTTAGTTTCTGGTTTACTGAAAATTTACATTCTCTCTCTTGAAAATAAGTTCTTGTCCCTTGTTTTCAGTTTGCTTAATTCTTTTATTTCGTTTAAACAGTCCTGGCAGCAACTCAATCAACTTGCTGCCTTTTTCCTCTCCCATCAGGGCAACTCTTCCTGTCTTCCCTTCTACCCCTTGCCACATTAGCAATGTGTTGCTCTTACCAAGTTACCTAAACATGTCCATGTCATAGATCTGGAACTCTGTTCTCCAAAAACCTGCCGCTAAATTTCAACTGAAAATGTGCAGTGGGCAGGGAAAGAGCCTGAACTGCAGTGTCAGAAAGCTTGAAAGCCTCATCACATTTTTGTTCCAGTTCATAAAGCCTGGGAGGCTGGAGCAGGGAGAGGGCACAGCTGGGTTGGGGACGTGGGGACAGAAGTTGATGAAGTCTGAGCCTTGTAAAAGTGTAGCGTGTCTGGTGCTAGACCAGTCCATCTGGTGGTTCAACTTCTTTACGGCTTGCTGTGAAACAATCGCACGGCTCTATTCAAGCATGAAGAAAAGCAGAAGACAGAGAGTCACTGCTCTGATTCGAAACATGGTGCTGCGTGACAGTCTGAATGTCACCCCAGCCTAGCAGGGCTAAAGGCAGGGAGCAGTAAGAGAAGGGCAGCAAAACCTGAGTGGAGATGAGAGAGCAACGTCATCTTCTTCACTGAAACATGAAATTCCCAATTGTCAGTGTTAGTTGAACAACTATTTTTCCCGTGCAAATGAATTCTCAAATAAAAAAAATATAAATGTTGACTCCTACTTTGGCTGTGCTTGGAAACTCCATGTCTTCTGATTCCTTGTCAGGTTTCCTCTGCACAGGATCCCTTTTGTCCCTTACAGAGATGGTGGTACAGCATGTGATTGCCATGCTGTTAGCGCCGCTGATCACCTCTTCACTGCTTTACCCAAGACCTCATCAGTGTTCAAGCCTTGCAGGCTCTTTGAGTTGTCATGCAATTCTCCACAGATGTGCAATAATACAAAAATCCCACAGGTTTCTAATCCCACTGCTCTGACACATCAAGATTACAAAAGAAATAAATAGATGCAAAATAGTCCAACTCCTACCTGCTTCTTCTGGTTCAGTTTCCTTATCAAAGAATCAGACTGTTTAAAGCATTCAGGAAGCATCTTCTCCTCCATCATTGGGGCTCCTTCTGCCTTCTCTTCTTGGGCCATAAAATAAAACTGTCCTTCACAGAATAGCAGAATCACAGAATGGTTTGGGTGGGAAGGGACCTTAAAGATCATCTGGTCCCAACTCCCCTGTGGTGGGCAGGGAATCTTCCACTAAACTAGGTTGCTCAAAGGGCCATCCAGCTTGGCCTTGAACACTTCCAGGGATGGAGCATCCACAACTTCTGTGGGAAACTGTTCTAGTGTCACCACCCTCATGGCTTCCCAGTGGGCTCCTTTGTTACTAGGAAGACTTGTTCAAACCCCACACCATGTTATGAGGCTATAAGTGGACTGGCTTTCTTATGCTGGCTACCATCTGACCAAGAATACTTCATTTCAAAAGTAAATTACCAAAATGTAACCCTTCTTCATAGTCAACCCCCTCCTTTGTGTCTGAAATGTTTCCAGCTGAAAACATATTGGAGAAGGTAAACAAGGCTCTGACTAAAAGTGTTAGTTGCATGATGGGTATAAGGCTATTTATAAATAATTTTGCGCTTGAGTTTGCAAGCACTTCTGACTAAGAAATAAAACAGCAGGTATTACTAGAGCAATAATAGAGCAAGCAAATACAGAGTATTTTGTTTTAAAAAATTAAATAGAATAAAAAATAATAATTGAAAAGCCTAACAATAGGAGTTGTTTCACCATTTTTCAATTGCAAAATTTATTAAAAATGTCCCAGCAATTCATTTAAGTGATTTCTCTTATATATCTGTATTTGTTTTAATTTCTTTTCAATTACAGACTATTTCTTGAAAAAAAATCCCTTAATTTCTTGGCAAAAACTTTTTTTGCTGTTAAAAATGTCTGACACTGACAGTCTTGTTCAGTGAGTAATAGAACTAAAATAGTTGTGATAGGGCTGAAGACATGGTCTTGTTTGCGTATTTCAATTTTTTGTTAAATGCATGTACTGTTTTCCAAGAGCATTGATGTAAGAATTAGAAATAGCAAGACTCTCAAAATATTAGACTAACACTTCTGAAGCTACCATTTCAGAGGGAACAATTTTGGATTTTTTATATAACTTTTAAACTCCGTTCATTCATCAGTGACCTCCAGGAGTCTGTGCTTTCAAACAATGGAGGCATGGTAAGATATCATGGGAAGCAACTACCATTTAAAGATTGGTGGGTATAATACGTTACAGGAACTGAAAGAAATTGAGAGAAAGGGAAGAGAGAGAAATACAGCTAGGATCTCTGCCCAGTTTTGCACTGATTGTGTGAAAGATCAAGGGCCTCTTTGGGTGCTGCCTTTGAGTAAAAGAAACAGTAACTGCCTGGTAACTGTCTGAAGAATCGACCAGGACAGCACAAAGGGTGTCATTTTTCATCATGTAAGGAAGAATTTGTTTGTAATAAGGCCGCTGAGAAAAGGGGTAGAAGAAAAACATGCATCTAAATCTCATACAGACTAGATAAAACTCTATAATGGTAGGCAAGGATGGACAAGTACATTTAAATCTCCTGTAAGTCAGCAATTAAGGAATCCACAGAGATGCATCATTATAGTTCTGTATAGACAGATTTTGCAAGCACAATGGCAAGGTTCAAATCAAGAGAAAGAAAGGGGTTCCTGAGCTGAATCTTGTCTCCCCATTCCTGTCCTTTGCACAGTTTGAACCAGCTTTCTCGGGGGAATTGCGATCAACAGATGAACGTTGTGTTCTCTTCCATCCCACACTTCTAAAACAACACGTTAGATAATGGGGGACTAAAAAGATTGAAACCCTGAAACTTTTCTGTGTGTAAACAGTCTCCAAAATCTAGAACACAGGAAAGTACTGAAAGATATTTTTATTTTTTTATTTTTGTGCCTACCAAGTGAGTTCTCTCATTAATAGATTAAGTATAAATAGCCTACAAAGTTGGCTCTGGCAATTTTCAAAATATGATATAAATAAATTTAATGTCATAATCTGATGATAAGTATGACTCTGTAAGGCATCTTCAGAGGCTGCTGAAATATTTTATTTCTGTAGCAAGATTCATACTGTCTATTACGTGAGGAGTCAGAGTAAAAAGCATTTTCTTCTTCTTCTATGCCTTACAGAGAACCCAAAAACTGTGAAACAGTCCTTTTTCAGGTAGCTCAGGTTATTTTCTGTGTCTACATTGGGGACTGAACACTTTGAGTTTAGCCTGGAGAAGGTAAAAACAATTTTCAGGGACCAAATGTTTGTTTCACATCTATAATGTCTCAGAACCACATGAGATAGAAAAGTATGAAATGCTGTATCTAAAATTTAACAAGTTTTTTTTAAAAAAAGGGTTGAAAAGAAAACAGGGGGAAATTAGCAGGGTAGGAACAGAGGAGCAATAGGTATATGGACAAGATGGAGGAGATGAAAAGTTGCAGACAAGTCAGTCAATCCCACCCAAGATTTCCCCATTCCATGATATTTTTTTGTTCCTTAGCAGAACTGAAATCTCAAAGCACAGATGTGTACACCCTTGGGATTGCTTTGCTCCACAGACACTGCTGTGACTGTTGTCTCTAGAGGCATGCTTGAATACATATTAAATGAGTTAATTAGGGTAACACTATTTAAATGGGACAGCAGAAGCAGCACAGACAAAAAAATGACACAGACAACTAGGAATTTGCATAGATTTTCAGGCAGGATTTGCAGCTCACGTAAAGCCCATGCAGAGCCCTGTGTTGCAGTGAATGCCCTTTCAGGAGTTTCAAGCTACTTCTCAGGAGCATCAGTGGAGGTAGCCCAGACAGTCAGCCCTTAGGCTCAGCTCTGACACCATGGCAGAGCAGTGCTTGCCTGACTCTGCTAAGTACAGGCACACAGATCTGTAATGCAAACTGTAATGCTCTAAACCTCTTGTCCTCAGCCGCCATGGCTGGTGAGTTAGGATTTTTTCATCCCTTACCAAAATGAACAGACTGCAGTCACCTTTGGATAGACTCTGCTGCAGTCTTCAAAGTCACAGTATTCTTGAGAGATGGGCATGGAGAGGGCAAAGACTTCTCCTAATGAGATATATGAAAGAAAATATGCTGATTCAATCAACAACTGTTATGATGGAAAGTCCCACAAGATGGGCTGTTTCCCTGTTGTGTTTATATCTACATAAAAAGGCATAAACATCCACAGATCTACTTGCTATTGTATGATGTTGTAATAACTATAGTTATATATATGTGTACATGCATACATAAATATATATATATATAGAGAGAGAGAGATAAATATATACATATATTTATGTTTCTTCTCAAAGTGATTACAAATACGGAGTGGACAGATGAACAGCTGCTTCTTGATTAATCCAGGATACACATGTGATATTTACGGGAAGAGAAAATAGCACACAAAGTGTGCCAGAATTCTGATCTTTGTCAGTTGTATAATATTTTCTGGGTCTGATGGGATACTTGAATGGAAGAAGTGTGGTGAGGAAAACCTTCTGTTGTCTTTGTCTGACTGACATACTTTCATTTGCTTGTCCCCAACAAGAACTGCTGTTCATCCTTTTGCCTGCCCTGGGAGGGACCGCATATTCTTACTCTACCTGAAGGTGAGTGTGACTGTCTCAGATTGGTTGAGTCAAACAGCACAGTAATTCAACTGCCCATGTGATCTACAAAGGGCCCAGTAAACACATTTCTTATTTCTTTACAAAATTCTTCAATTGCACATTCCTTCACACCAAGTTCAAAGGCCCACTCCTGCTTAACAAAAGCATTTCCAAAATCAAGACTGATCCACCTAAGAAACACATCCACTAAGTTTCTCATCAACCACCAGAACTGCATCACTGAAAGGCTATAGTTTTATAGTGGTATAAATTAAGGCACCAGGCTCTCTGGCCAACCACTGGCTGTAGGACCTGCTCCTGAAATAATTCAGACTGAGCTGTACTGCATTTAAATTTATACTTTTTTAATACAGTTTTTTGTCAAGGACAGTGCTGGTAAATAAGGTAATGAAGGCCCATATATTTGAGGAAGACAAATGAGAGAAAAAGTGGGAGAGAGATTCACACAAGTGGTATTTCTTTCCTTGCATCAGGAAATAACAGGATTCTGTCATCATATGAAAAGCTACCCAACTCACAGTAAGGCAGGATTTGTTTCTTTTCATTGTCATGCATCCCACCCATTTCTCCACTCCTAGTACAATTAAGCTTTCTGTTTCATGTTAAGCACATCCTTATTTTTCCACCTCAGAGCCATTTTGTAGCATATGGTCTATTAGGTGTAGACATGCAACCACTTACATAACTTAAGGCTTGCTGGAGTATGAAGACCTAAGTATACAACAGATGTACCAATGAACACATGGACAAATGTGATGTGGATACAAAATGATGATGATACTGCTCAGAATCACATTTATTCTGCTTCTCCTGTGGAGTACACCTGTCTTCTGCTGGCAGTATGTGTGGTTCCAGCCAGCAAGGCTTCCTCATGCAAAACAAAGCTTAGATATTCTTTCCCCCATTACTGCACTGTGTTTCACCCTCCTGTATCTCATTTGCACAGGGCATCTATGTGTTTGTCTAGGCATTTCATTAGCGTATTCAAAACAAATCCCCAACAGACCTGAATGTGATACACACAGATGCAAACAAATAAGCCTAGAAGAATAAACACAAGTATACCTGTGTGTTCTCAACAGGTTTTAAATAAATTCCCAGAAAGAAGTTTAAAAGTCATGACACCTTTAGTTGTAAGAAAGTGAGTTGTGTTTGTTAATCACTTCTGGGAGTCCATTGTCCCTTTTAAAGGGTGCCATGTTACTTATGTCATGAAGGAAGCTTCCTCAAAGGAGTCTCCATTTTGGTCTTCTGCCAGATGGAGTTGTTCCAGGGGGCAGATATTAGCTCCTGGCTCCTGCTCCTTTACTCTGTTTGGGTAGTGCAAAGGTCATGGAGCTACTCACATCCAGCTGGTAATTAATTGAGGAGTCTTCATGTGGGATAATTCTGCTATGAAGGAGTTTACTCCATCTGCTTCTCCCTCCGATGCAGGTATGTGGGCATGTTCAAGGTAATCTGAGTGCAGACCTTGGTATGCTGGGCTCCAGCAGTCTGGGTGGATCTTTAGGGGACTGAAACTTATGGAAAGGCTTAGACTGATAGAGAAATGAAAATATGCCATGAAGCAGAATGTCCAGGCAAGTAGTTGAAAAGCTCTCTTGAATATTTATTAGCATAAAAATTACTTGTTTCATGGACTCAGAAACCAAGAGACACTTCACACCTTCATCCAGCTCTACAGCTTCAGGTTCCATAGTATGTCTTCCATAGCCCTCCCATCCCAATACCCCTTCACACACAACACATGGGGCTGCTTCTGTAGCACTCACGTCCTTCCCTCACTGGGGTTGTGCCTTGTGTGTTCAGGGTGCTTTGACATCTCGGAGACTGAAATCTCTGTGTCAAAACTGGTTCACAAGTTCTCAGAGAGTAAAGGCTGACAGATAATGTAAGTGCAAGAGCATGATTTCCTTGGGACTTCTTACCTGCATGAAATCAGGAATGTTTCTTGTTGACTGCAGTTACGTCGAAGATAGAGTGACAAAAAGCAGCCTCTGAGGCAGTAGTGGGTCTTTTATGAGCAAATCTTTCCTATTTAGCATCCTCAATGGTTTTGCTGCCAACAATTTAATCACCTTACAAAGCCATGGATCCCTCTGACAGTAAAGGGCACTACCTAGAATTACCTCATCTGCTTCTTCCTGTGGCTATATTGTCAGACATTATCAGCAAATATTTGCTTGTTATAGACTGTCATTGGGGGAAAAAAACATGCCAGTCTTCCTGCCTTCCAGGTAACTAATGCTTTGTTGTTTATCCAGAAAAGACCATCTTGCTCAAATTGTTCTTTCTGTGTATATTGCTCACCCAGACAGGCTGACAAGTGACAAGCTGCACCCACAAGCACAAGTAATTCTGAGTATATAAAGGAGTAAAACCTTTGTATTTCAAATGGCATGAGTTTGTTTTCTCATTGTCCTCATCTGCTTCTTCCCATCTCATGGTTTATACAGAGGGTAGAGTAGGATGAACATTTCTGACAATGAAAAGACTTATTGTCCCTAAAAGAATAGAAACTGCTGTATTTTTAGAAAATGAGGGATTTTGGAGAAGGAAAATTCCATGCATTTCAATCACACTCTCTCAGGTTCAGTATAAAATGGTAAAAAGGTTCTACCTAATGCTTTAAGCTTCAAGTGCAAATTCACTTTGAAAATATTAAGAAATATTCTATAGTTTTCAGAAAACATCAGGCTTGAAAACACCCATATTTCTCATCTTTTATTTCCTTACTCTTTTGTGTTGCACTACAGAAAAATGGAAGCCTTTATTTTATTTGGTTTAGGGTAAAGAGAAAGGTAGGAGTTCCAATTGAAATGCAGACAGTACCCGCCAACTTTCATGCCTCTCTCCTGAAAAGCACGGAAGGATCACAGGCTGAGACAGCCATGTAAAGTTGTAATACAACATTATATGTGAATTACTAGTAAACAACATTTTCAGTACAGAAATGTGTCTAATGAGTGGTTTAAGCATAATTGTGAACTATAGCAATAACAAATCATACAATAAATACCAGTTTGTAATTAATGGCCCATTAGTTTGGTAAAATTCAGCTGCTTTATACCCTAGATGTATATAATTAAGTGTATCATAAAGTATGATTACATTTTTCTAATAGTCGAGCACTATAAAGGAGTTTCCATGGCTAGGTGCTATTTTACTTTTCCTGTTCAACTTTAGATTTATTTTTTTTTAAGCTGCAGATTAAATAGGCTTACTCTTAAACAACAGGAACTTCTTTTATGTTAATATATATGAGATGTAAACAAGTGAGAATTTGAAGTATTTCTTACAACCAGTATTAACATGAGTCATGCAGAAAAGTTCCTGGGTCTGTTACACACTGTTTCTCTAAACACTGTGTTAGAAAAGCATCTTCTGCATTTCAACCTCGAAGTCATTTGCTGAAAGACAGATTACTTTGTTTCAGTCCTTAACAACTAAGAACTAAAATTTTATTTGAGAGTATTTTGTACTGGCTTAAATACTGATGGTGTTCTCTCAAAAACATGAAAATGCATGTTGTGCTTTTCTCCCATATAGGCTTGGCTTTCTCATGCTGTAATTCACGGCAACATATAAGCCTTTATTTCTTTTCCTATACAGGGAGTCGTGTAACTCAGAGTGTTTTCCTGTTGTGACTGAGAAGATGAAGAATTATAAAAGACTAACACTACAATTTAACGCTTCAGAGAAACAGTGTATATCATCACTCCTCTGTAGCCAAGCACACTAATTAATATTTATTGCACCTGTCAAACCAGTAGCCATGGTCAATCCATTGCTGCAGCAGTTCAATGGGAGGCTGGGCACCATATTTCTCCTTGGCAGGCATGTTTAGGTCATCAACAAAGACAAAAGCCCTTTTCCCCAGTGGAGCACTGTAAACCCTCTTCTTTCTCCTGCAAAATTAAACCATTAATTTTATTCACGTTAATTTTCATCTTTGAAAAAGCAGAAAAGGAGAGAGAGAGAGGAAGAAGAAAAGAAGAGAAGAAAGAAGGAAGGGAAATCACACGCTTTCAGGGGAGCCTGCCTGACATTATTATTAGAACCAGTTCTTTTGCAATCTATGACCTTTTATTTTTATCAGATGTGCCGTAAAGGTCACAGAAACATGGGGAGGACATAGTTATAAATCCACATGGAGTTTAATCAAAGGTGGCACGTTGTTCTGAAGTAAACAAGCTAATAAAACTATTCCAGTTTAAACTAAGAGAAAAAGAGGAAGAGAAAAAGCCTTTGTATAAGACCGTCAACACAACTCTGATGAACTTGAATGTATCAATGGAACTCATTAGGCAAGAAGGATTATAATAAGTGAATTTTGGTGTTGCACCTACAGTAAACTCTTTGGCACCCTGAGTAAAACACTTTTATTTCCAATCCTGCACCTCGTTCCAAAGCGTATTGAGGTGCACAGTGTGCTGCTGGGGAGATGAATTCACTTCAGCTAATTACGAGACAATAAGAACTTGAACTAAAGACAGCTACAGACCAGACTGCTTCAGTTCTGCCAGCCTGTATCCTGATCACACCATGAACACTTGTAACACTGTGAAGTAACAACACAAAGGGAAGAGAGCTGAGATATGACACCCTGTATTTCTGCATGCAGTATGACAATAAATTTTAATTGCAGGCCTGGCTGGGGTGTCAGAAAAAGGATAGTGTGCTCCACTATGGGTACTACATAAGCTAAGGAGTCAAAAGTGAAATACTGATTCTTCTTTTTCTCAAGCTAGACTTCTTGTGCTGGGTCCCTGGCAAATGTCTAACATACCTAAGGCACAGGAGGGTCTGGCAATGCAAGGACAGGTGGCAGTGTTGAAATACCTGCTACCAAGAGCGAAACTGGTGAAGCAACCTGAAAACCTACTAGCTAGAAGAGTAGTAAAGCATTTGCTTTTTTTGGACAAGGTGAAGCCCAGTTCTGCATGAGTCCTTGCAAACACTGAATCAGATGCCAAGACTTATAGAATACATTATAAAATGGTCAGTGAGTGGTTGTTTTAACATTATAGATGCATAATAATAGCATCATGCTTCTCTCTGCAAAATGTTGTGAGCTGGGTTTTCAGTAGACATACAATACTCGGAGAAATAGATAAATGCTTTGAAAATCTTGCTGGCTGTCTAAATAACTCTTTGAAATAAGAACTGGCTGTCAAACCTACTAAGGTACATTTGAAAATCACTTTAACTGTTACATGGCTCTACAGATGTCTACATACCTTAGGAAATATAAACCTTTATGGTTAGATATACAAGGACAGATGTATGCATATTTTGTCTCTTACACTAAGGCTTGTTAGTCAGATGGGTCTAGATCCATTGGGAAGATTTAGGTCATGTCACACAGCCTTTAGGCACTCTGCCTTCTTAAGAAAGCTATAGCCCCAAACTGGTGCTTGAGGCTTTTCCGTACAGTGAGAAAAGCAGGTTCAGAGCAACCATGTGCCAAAGCTTCTATACAAGGACCTTATCTTCCAGGAGACTGCAAGTATCAGAGCAAGGCAAAATCCTACTTTTTAAAGGAGAGTTAGGCACCCCTCTGCTCTCATTCCTCATCAGCCCATCTAATGGCTTGTTGCTTAACACAAGAAACAGGAACTCTGCCAGCCCCCAGAAAATGCCTTGAGTAGGCTTTTTGCAGCTCTCCTGAGAAATGGCATAAAACCTTGCCCAGGTAGAGGGGTGGCTTGAGCCTGGGCCCCCAGCTCCCAGCAGGGAACCGCAGGTGGTCAGGGAGCCAGAGTCAGAGCAGGGCAGGCGGACTGCAAACGCTGGGGGTGCTGCAATGAGCGCTAAGTGCCGGTGTCTGTCTTGTGAACTTAACCTATATTTCTTGCCTCTTTAATTCCTTTCCAGGGTTTATTGTGCGAGGCTGGTGAAATGTATCAAGAACTACACTGTGATCTGACTGTGGAAAAAAGCCATTTTCCCTGTGCAAATAGTTATAGACCTAATTCTAGGGTCTTTTGTCAGATGTCTTGCCTCTCCCTTAAATGCTGTTGGATGGTTGTAGTGCCATAAAATGGGTTCAAAATAATACTTGAAATTAATACAGTTTGATTTAAATGACCATTTATTTTATAGTGCTAGTTAAAATGTCAGGGAGATTTAACAGAAGATAAACTTTGTATTTGGCCCTTTATGCTGGAATAATTCTAGCCGCTCAAAGCCACATTTTGGGGGCCTGGTGTTAACAGTATTTTCCATTTTCCCTGACAAATGGACTGTAAGTTAGCCATCAGTTAATTACTGACAGATAGAGGTGATGTATCAGATAATATTTGGTATCAGAGAGTCACAGGAATTAGGTGCAGAAAAGGCTTCTTATGTTATTCAAGTCCCTACCAATATGGATCTGTTTTGTATTCTATATATCTGTACAGTTCATTTTACATGACCTAAGCAATGCTGCCTTCATTGTTTCTCCTCGAGTCTATTCATTAACAGGAGGGTTTTTTTCTAATATGCAGCTTAAACGTTCATTACCTTATTATGCTTCACAATGAACTGAATTCAGTGCTTTCAGCATATAGTCATAATTTTTACCTATCAGCTGGAAGTGTACTCTACCATATGAAAACGTCAGAATTATCATACAGCTACTGCCTGATAAAACATTACTCAACTCCTGTAATGTTTTCAAATCTTGAGCTATTAATAATTTAACATAATTAATTCAAAGCACTTCACTCAATGTGAACCAGAGAGAGACGATGGGGAAATGATGCATATTCCATCTTTCAAGGGTGGAATTAAATATGGAAAACAAGGAAAAGATAAAGAGCTGCCAACACTTACTTGGAGTGTAATTCACCTGTTTTGAACTTGCTATAAATTTCACGTTCCTAAGACTTTCAAGTAACTTCACAGGCATAAATAACAAAACCCTTTCCCCTATCACAAGCAAACAATTTAACATGGTTAGAGCTGTTTGTCAGGCATAAGAAGAAAAGAAACAAATTAACAAATGGGGGAGATTTTTCTGCAAAGGGAAGTAACAATTAAGAAAAAGAACATTCTTGTGGAAAATCCTTTAAAATGCAATACACGGAGATTCCTTCCTCCTTTTGTTAATGCTTATCAGCAAAGGGTGTTGTATTGCTAATGCTTTTGCTTGATTGAACCTTCTTTAAAAGCACATTGTTGTTGCTCTTTTCATGATAGAGTTGTTTTTTTAAATTTTATTTATTTAAATCAAGGCTGGACCCAACCTTTGTGTTCCTGGTTGGAAATTCTTGCTGTTAGAAAGAACTGCAGGTGCTAAATTATGACACAATACATAGCAGCTGCAGAAGTGCACCTGGAAAAAATTAGTCTAGTAATGAAAATTTCACCTGAAAAGTGCCAAATTGGAAGTCTCAGAGATTGAATGCTTCCATTAAGCCACCACTCAGGAACAAACCAAGTAATAAATATTGAAACTTTATTCTTTACTTTGACCATGAGGACTTATTTCAGATAAATTTTCCTCTCTATTTGGGGAAAGAAGGGAAGAACACAGAGAAAACATGTTCATCTCTCATCTCAATTAAATCCCTAGCCAACCTCCACTGCCAATAGAGGTACCAATTAGTACTAATTGTAGTAGACACTAATAGTGTAGACACCTGTCACTATCTATTGAGCTGGGATCATCAGTAAATTCACAAAGGCCACCAAAAAAAACATCTGGAATAATAATGGTCATCATTTTGGTAACAGCCCAGTCTGAAATTAAACTGTTGATTCGGAGGTAAAAAGCTGAGCAATGCTTTTTGAAGGTACTATAATCTAATAGAAGTAATGCACATATATATATATATATATTTTATTGCAGAAACACACAAAAAATGATACAGAACTGGTTACCATAGCAACAGTGCTTCCTGCACTGCATGGACCAATGATCCTCACTATTTTTGAGCATTACAATGGATTCATGCTTTATAAAAAGAAACAAAATACTGTCCCCACCCCCCCTAGAGTGGCAGGACCTGTGTGGGTAGAATGATGAACCCCAGTTTGTCCTAATCCCCTCCACCGCTGAGATGTACATCATTCATGTCCACACAGGGCAATGTTCAGGTTCTACTATTTCATGTGTAATAATGTCATAATTTTGTATGTAATATGTCACAATGTGATGAAAGGTAGCCACCTTTCATCTTGACAAAAAGCATGCGGAGTCTGTCAGCTTCAGCACAACAAGGGCAGTTCAAGGGCTGAGCCTGAGCGGTGTTTCCAGGCCACCTACCGATTACGTGATGTAAGTCATTCCATTAAATGCTCCCTTCCCTCAAAGTGGTTGTGGGAAAGATGAAAACCCTTGCGATGTGAATCATGCTAAACCAGCCATTCAGACACAGGATGTGTGCTGCTTGGCTTGAGAATGGGAACCAGCACCTGGTGGTCTTGGGGGAATTTGTAATTCCTGCAGTTATTCTGCAAGCACTCCAGGCACACACTGCAAACACTTCTGGACTGATAACAAGCCCATAAAACACTGAATGTTAGAGATTACATGTTAGCATGATAGAGAAAAATTAGATCAATTAAAAATCCCTGCCAGGCTGCAATTAGTTATTATTTTTTGATTCATTGTAATATACACTGTGCATAAGAGAAAGGCTAACAAACATAAATGAGAGGGAAGTTAATAAACACATAAATTTCCATTTTTACTTAAACCTCTTGCCTGGAATAAATGGAAGTGGTAACTCATGTAGATGAGTAAGATATGTTCTAAAACCTAGATGAGGAAGCCCTGCAGAAATACCAACAGAATGCCCTTTGTGCATGGCTTCTCTTTGGCATGGGAACTGCCTAAAGTACTCAGAGGTGTTCATTTTTCCTCCTCGTGGAACAGCTGGGCAGCCATGGATTCTCAAACATATTCCTTGCATCGAAGGAAAAGGGGGATTGGGAGTTAGAAGGGTTCCTTAAGCTGCTTCCTGCTTGAAGCTGAACACAAACCAAATACACAGGAATACGGAGAAGCCCTTGGGAAAGCCTTTTCCCAAAGACAGACATATTTTATTTTCAGTTTACAGAATACTTTTTTGAACTTCTGTATGTTGGGAAATCTTCCAAAAAGCTTCTCTTATATTCTAATCTCTCGTAAGCTTGCATCTTGAGCCCAGCAATATACATCAGCTCCAGCAGTGCCTGATGGGACCAGCGATGCTCGTAAGGGTGGTCTCTTTTCTTCATCACTCTCTTGGAAGAAACACAGGGAAGGTTTGCATTAATCACTAACTCATCAGGGAGAACTTGGATCTGGAGTTCCCTTCACTTACCAGAGGGCTGTGAAGACAAGCATGAACAAGTGCTAGTTTGCTCCTTGTCTTTTGGTACAGCACTTCACAATCCTGAAGCAGGTGTGATGAAGTGATGTGCTTAACAGTGCAATCTGCCTGTATGCTCTGGTGGAAAATATTGCTGCATGCAGCTAAGTTTCCACTCAGCGGCCTGAGTGTACACCCTGAAAAGACCCTGTCTGTGAGAGAAGTTACTTGACAAAGGCATCCCTCTTTATTTCAAGAATTAATTAAATGTGGTCACCAAGGGATGGTGAGAGAACTCAGCAAAGAACTTCAGAGCAGAAGCTGTAATCAAACTATGGAAATCACTCAACCCACATTTTCTCCAGCAGGTGGGTAAATGCAATCTGCTTTGAGTGGGTTGAAAAGGACCACAGAAGGAGATGAAGTTATTTCTCCAGCCCCTGAAGAGAAACCTTCCCCATCTCATGTTCCAAGCCAGAGTATTTTCACTGACACAGAAGAGGGTACACTAAAGCCCTCGCCTTCCTCTCACTGCCCTTCAGCAGTGAGGATTTGGACAAGTTACAAACCAAGCTGACACAGGCAAAGAAGTACAGGGTGTCCTTTCTCACTTACCGGTTGAAAGAAGGTAAAGCCAGTCTTTTCATAAGGGGTGAAAAAAATCTCATTTTTGAGAGCACACTGTGCACTGTTAGATCCCTCATTTATTTGTATGCGTATGTATTTATAGTATGTGTAGTCAGACCTCTGGTGTTCATTTTCAGTCAGTTGACAAACTGACTGAAAGTTTGAGCCATTTGATCACATACTTCATGAAGTAATAACTGGCTGAATCATGACAGATCCAGGTTGGGTTGTCCTTTAGCTGATTTCATAGTAGACCAGAAAGCTGCCTTGTGATGAATGTAGCTTAAGTGTCTCTTTGATCAGGCAGTTTGGCAGTGTTTATTACACTGAAGGTATATCATGCACCTCTGTCACAGCCTCCTGCTGCCTCCACTCTGTCTGAAAACCATGACAAACTCTCTCCTCCTTCCTCCTCTGGGGCCACCATTTCCCTCCTCCCTTGTCTCAGTTGATGACTGTCCAGATGGACCTGTATTCATTTGGCTTGCTCCAGTATTTCTGTGCCCCCAAGGAGAGCCCTGTACCCTGTCCATACTCAACCTATTGGTCCTCATCCTGAGTATGTGCATTGGAGATGTTTTGGTGGGGTTTCCCTAGTGCCACGTCCATCCACAGCCTTCTCTTAATAGCTAGATTGCTTTTTTCAAGTTCGTTCTGCACATCTAACTTTCACAGCACCCACCTCAAGACAAAAACCACCTACATCATGTGGACCCAGTTAGATGCTGTGTTATTCCACCACTGGCTTTTACATTAGATGGTATTGATTTCTGCATAAAATGCATAATTTAGAAAGTTAAATTAAAAAGTTAATGAAATACAAACAATGATCTTTATTTCAGAAATGGTTTCTCTGTTTTTACAAGTCTCTGTCATCAACTGTAAATATAGTTTGATTTCATTCCTACTTGTAGACACATACATTGAAGATTTGTTCACTCTGAGTAAATATTTCTGCAATATTCACTATCTGCTTCAGTTTAGGAGGCCAAAGTAACTCTGGGAAACTACATTACAAGTCATACCACTATGACCCTGGCCTCTAACAAATAATCCTGAATGATCCCAAGCATAATCAGGGAAGAAATCTCATCTAGTCCATAAAACTATCTAAATGGTGTAGTTGGTGTTTGTCATTCAAAAAGGATAAATTTTTTCTTTCATATAGTTTTGGAACACCACATTCCAGGTTCTTCAGCAGATTTTGTCTCAGAAGCAGATATGAAAAGAGCATGAGAGGCACTTTTTCAAAATATTTAACATTTTTTCTAGATGTATATTACAGTTTTCAGAATCTGCATGTTCTCACTCAATCCATCACCCAAACAAGGGGACTTTTCAAATAATTTTTATGAACTGGAAAACTGAAATGCTAGTAATCAAAAACTGACAAGTTTTACTATCCCTGTGTTGAACTACCACTTTGCCAGAATCTGCTCTGATCTTACATATGTACTTTGATAAATTGAAAATTGTTCCCTCCCGAGAATTATTCTCATTTGAGATAATATTCCTACTTTAGTATGGGTTAAAATGTTGCAGCTGCCTCAGACAGTTTATGGTGACTTTGTCAGGATTGGGACTGATAATTTTTGAATGTCTTGTTTTTCCAGATCTTCTGCCTAGACTATCTTTTTGATGACAGACTTTGAAAACACAGTTTATAGGAAAATATAAACATAAAACAAAAATATATGGAGCAAGTGGTTTTATCTTGACTATCCAGAGATTAAAATGATCATGACTTGTGAGCCCCTCAGTAAATACCCTCATGGCATTTTCTAGTACTTTTTATTTTTGATAGGATACATTTCTCCATTCACTAGAATCTGTCAGTTGTCATAATAGCCTTTATCAGCCAATGTGGATAAAAATATATTCTTTATGTAGTTGAACTACTTATGTTACATCTGAATCAAATTCTTAGTTTTGTGTACTTGGGGAAGCTACAATTATTACAGTAAGTTTTAGCACCAAAGGTATAATCAATAATGTTCTTAAACACTCTTATTTGCACTGAGCACCAGCAGTACTTCTCTTCATTTAAAAAAAAAATATTTATTTTTGCATTCATTGGTGTGTGATATTGCCCATGGATGTAATTTCTGGTGCTTGCAAATACAAAGTTCAAAGTTTTGTCTAGGCTGCCTGGCAAACAATGCCCTCTGTATTGAAAGGTGCAGAATACGGTATGAGCTCCCTTTTATCATGCCAATTAATGTTTGACTTGTTTTTCTGCCATGTGATGAATTAAAAATGCATGATTTAGATACTGGAGAGCTAACCATTTTCTAGATATAATCCCCTGGATGCTGCCATTCTTCCAGTTGATCTTTTTGCCCTCCGCATGTTGGCGAGGACCATATACAGCCTACTGCTCAGATCTTTCCCTAACAGATGGCTCTCTTTACTAGTTGGGACTCAATCTGGTGATTCCCTTTAATATGCTTTAGACTGAAGATTATCCAGGGACAGGCATCTGATTCACTCTCCTAAAGCAAAAACAGCTACGAAGATAAAGTTAAGCAGACATGCTTTCTGGACTATGTGCATTCCTATATACCCCATAAATCAGAATATTTGTCAACATCAATTAAAGTGTGGTTTCCCCAGTAATAAACATTACATAGAGAAACAAATCAGCTTTCATTTACTCTGTCAGAAATGGAAGGAGAGCATTTCATAACATTTTGTGGATAATCTCTGTGGAGTAAACTAAGCACAATTACATATTTGATTTTAATTAAAACTCTGGATACCCTTCGAGTTTCGTTAGGAAGATGTCCTGGGTATGATTAGCTGAGGCTTGTGCTGAGAAGTTAATTTGACATATAACATATTTTTCATGAGGTAACAGTCGCAGGAAGTTATTTGTAATAGCTATCTTTCCCAGGCCTGTGGGGGCAACAAAAAGTAATGGCTTATCCTGAAGCAGCAACTTCTCCAGTACGCAGCACATCTGCATAACAGTCCCAGTGGTGCTCACAGTAATGTCATTAAGATGAGAGAATAAAAGAAAGAACCAAAAGATGCAGATAAAGGTGTTTCATTACCCACTGTACACAGAGCAACAGTAGAACTCAGTCATAAAATAGTTTCAGGTCACAATAAAAGCAAAACCCACAGAAAATACCTGGGAATGACAAAGGAGTTCAGTTTATGAGCACTGGGCTGACTGGAATTGCCAAGCTGGAGACTTAAGCACGAAAGAGCACTAAGAAATCCTGTTTGGTATGAGGGAAGGAGGCTATTATACCCAAAGCTGGTAATGAGAATGCAGTGTTGTTAACTGTTTTCTTTTACAATATTTGACACCAGGATGGCTTGATGCTATGTTGTTTTCTCTTCAAGCTACAGTTTTCCTTCGCAAGAGTGTGAGAGCAGAATTCTAATGTGAGTATACACTGGCAAAAAGGGCCTCGCTGCTCTGCTTTGTCTTTTTCAATCTCTTACACTTTACTGGAAGGTCATTTCATTTATTACACACAGAAAAGGGCAGGATCTAGGCTTAAAACTTGGTACATACTCGTATATCAAACTGGCACTTATTTTATTCTCCCCTATGTGGCTTACCTTCCTGCCCTCATTGCTGCTATAGGTGCATGTGTCTGGCTAGAGAGAGGTCAAAATGATCTCATTGCATGCACTCCTCATTTGCCTTTGCACCCTTCCAAAGGAGTTACCTTAACTTGGGGTATTGGTGGTAGAATTGTTCTGCTGTTCCACAGGCTATTTTCTAACCTCAGCAGCTATTTGTCTGCATGAGAAAGCTACAAGGAACATGTGCTCCATGCAGCAGGTTCACAAAGCAATTTCATCTATTCACAGCTGGCTTATTAAGGGAATGTAGCAAATGACAGTATCATTGAAGCATTATGTTTCCTGCCCTTTTCCTTTTGAACATAGCTTTGAAAATGCAACCAATGTAAGCTGATAGAAACCAATTGCTGGGGTTGATAGGTTGTCACTTATGTTTCCTGAAAACCAGAAGTTATTCACTGTCCCCTCTACTGGGGTCCAAATTGTGCTTTGAGCAACCACGGCTCATTTTCTGTGCCTGTCAGGGCAGCATGCAGTGCCATGTCTGCACTGCCTGCCCCAGTGGGTGGGCTGGCAGCTCTCCTCCCAGCTCAGCCTGGCCACAGCACAGCTACCAAACTGCTGAGCAGTCAATGGTACAGTACTTGTACAGGGCTCTGGTACAGTGGGTCAAGGTGTGGAAGTGCAGAGGACTAAATAAAAAACATGTCTTAGGTAATGTTGTACTTTTTTAGGAACTCTCTCTGTGGTCAAGGTTGAACCATTCAGGTTTCCTCCCTCATTTCTTCTGGATTAGCACTGACAATGCATTTGCACCACACTGGGTATATTGTGAGCAGCAACACCTTGCTAGGCAGCACGCAGACAAACAGGTAAAGCTAACCCACCTCCTGTGAGAGCCTAAGTCATGAACTGCCAAAGCAACTAAAGGGTGGGAGGGGAAGTCAGAAGGGTGGTATGATGTCCCAGTATCAAAATTACAATTCTGAAGCCAAATAGTTAACAGCATCCCTGGCTGCCTGTGACTCACTCCAGGGCCCCTTCCAGCAGGATACCATAGTGAGCAGCATAGATGTGTAAGACCCACTATCCTTTAGTGAGGATGTCTGTAACATTTATAGGATGCCATGGCCAAATATACAAAATACATCAGTGCATAGGGAGCTACCAACATCCTTTTCATTTTAAACCTTTTAAACCTTTAAACCTTTGAAGCCTTTTAAAGCTGCAAATTGAAGAGGAACCAGCTGAACAGTGCTCCTGCAGTAAAATATGGTCTCTCCTCTGGGTTTCCCACCTGTTTTTGTGAAAAAACAAATTAGTTCTGTTTGGAGTGTGTCCTGAAGTACTGTTGCTCTAATCAGCCCTCTTCCTGACCAGAAGCTGGCTCTGGGCCTGGCTGTACATTACCAATGGGCTGGAATTAGACATTCTTGCAATGGACAAACCTTTTCAGTAGTGCCTCCTCCCTGTACAAATCACATACTAGGGGACCTTGTTGTGCCCTTTAGATGCAGAGCTCAAGGCTGACATAGAAAAGAGGAAAGAGAAGAACAGAGAATTCCAAAAACCATTTAATTACCACAGAAGTTTTGTGGCTCCAGAGATGTGCACTCTATACACCTGAGGGTACAAAATTAAGCTGTGAATTAACCACAGCTTGACCTGTACAATATTGGTAGCTGTCTTTACAGATTGGCTTCACTCCAGTCCCAATTCGCAGCCTAAAAGGTTAAATAAATAATACTTCATATTGTCAATAATCCATTTTTCCTGCTTTCAGCAGTAGGAAGAAGGTGAGCATAGAGCTAATTAAAATACATTTGTGGAAAAGGTCATGCAGTGAGCTACAGTTCTGCTGAATAGAAGGATTACAATCCTATTCACCCAATCTGGTGACAAACATACTGAAAATAGAGCCTAAGATACAATTAAACTGTTTTGCTGTCACAGAATGGAAAATGGCTCAAACTTAACAGTATTCAGGTTCTCAAAAAAAAAATAAAATCCCAATCCTTAGTGTTCCCAACATGCTCTGGTACAGTGGTAATGGGCTATGACCATGCTTTTCATGAGGGATTTAAGGAGTCAGCTGCTCTAATTCCATTCAAATGCAGTTTGAGCATCTCATTCACATTCCTGTAAAAATACCACTTTACAAAAGTAATTTGTACAGTGCCGTCACGTGTTAGTGACTACTACCTTCTGGCAACTAACTAAGCAATTAACAAGTATGCTCTGTTTGGAACCACTGATCATCTCCCTTATCCTAGGAGAAAACTTACAACAAACAAAGTTGTGTGTGCCTACTTCTAAATGTTCTTCTACAGAGTCTGATCTCAGTTCAGGAATCTGATATTTGACTTTATCAAAGATGGGAACTGTTTTATATTTAGATTTTACCATCCACCAGAGGAATCTAAAGGTATCTCCTCTGCATGAATGCATAAAAAAAGAAGTTGTGAACATCATATTTTTCTTGCTACTCACTGTTCTGAGTCAGACACGTCCATGACGCCATAGACCGGAGAAGATTTTTATGCCAAGGATAGTTGAACATTAAAGAGAAAAAGATTGCATTCATCAGCCTCTCACATTACCCAGAAGAGGTTTGAAAAGCCACATACTTGCACTGCTTGTGATCATTATTCACCCTGGGGCTCTTTGTTGAAGTGCCAGCTCCCCATCCTAGTCAAATTTTATGACTAGGGCTTCTGCAGGAACTGAAGGGGCTCAGCAGTTCACAGAGCTTCTACACATGTGGTGCCTATGTGGTGATGCTGTAGGATTATATGACCCATGCTTTCTTGAATAGCCACCGTGTAGCAGGGCAAAAGATGCAGTTACCATTTGTGCTACAGGAAAGACTTTTCCATGCATGGGAATGCATAACACCAGCAGAAACAATAATAAAGTGAGAACATGGTACCTACTTGATTATACTCAGAGGTAAAAATGCAAATAGGCAGACAGCAGTTAGCCACAGATAGTGTAATTGCTAAAAATGAAAGGCAGCCAAAAGCAAAATCTATTTATAGGAGTTCAGGTTGAATTATGTGAAGTTTAAATTCATTATACAACGACAAATACTGACAGAATATGGAGTTTCAGAATATCCAATTTAATTCATGAAAAGACAGATGGTCAATGACCAAGACTAAAAATTTGGTTCAAAATATAATGGACCAAAAGTCAGATTCCACAGTGCTGAACTCTTAACTGTCTTCTCCTTCTGAGATTCCAGACCTCTTATGCATCCTAATAGGTTGCTTGTGTAGGTTATCTTACACATCATGTCATGAAGGGCAATGCCAAGGTTTTGCCCAGTTATCTCCAAAATTTGAAGCAGCCTGGAGAAAGAGGGCAGACTAGCATGAGCTACAGTGCTTCTACACTGCAGTGTGTAAACAATAGATCCAGATTCAACATGTCACAGTAGAGACTCAGATGGCCATGGATTGCCCCGTGCAACAACTACATCCTAATGGTATGAACACACACTGTCAGTTCTCCAACTGGCGGCATCCAGCCTGGTCTCCAATGGCACCACAAAACCATGTGTCACACAAGCATTGTCCTATGCAAAACGGGCTCACAAATAGCCAGCATGCTGTGCAGGAGGATGCCTAAAGCTAATTGACACATGCAGATAATGACAACAATAAGTCTTAAGTCCTGTCCCTCAGGCAGCAGTTCCTACCAGAACTCTCTCTAGAAGATTGACATCTGTACTTTCTTACTTCCCACAGACTAAGTAGAATCTCAATTCCACTGCCAAAGTAATTCTTATCACTTAATATCCTCCTTACTCTTCACACAAAGACAAAATCAGGAAGCTGTAGGCTAGCATGGAAGAGGATGCTAATCAGCCCCTATGTTGAAAGTGTGCCACTATATAAAAATACTGCAAGATAAGTACATGAACCAGGAAGAGGGGGTTGATGAAACATATTTAAAAAGTACATTTGATTATATTGTAGGTCCAATAGCTTACGGAAAAAATGTTCAGCTGTGAGAAGAGGGGCTTGGTTTCCAGTATGGTTCAATCCCACAACCCAGAACAAGGACTAAAGTGAGGTGTTTATCACCCCAAGATACTCTCTGAATCAGTACAGACTATAGCATTGTACTCAGTCTACTACATCATCTCTGAACTTGTTCAGTGCACAGTGGCACAGCCCCAGAGGTACCTCCGTTGTTGCCTCTGACCCGAAGGTTAGAGGGTTTCAGAGGGCCCTTCATGCAAAGCAGAACTGAGCAGTGATCAGTTGAGCACTTGATAGATGAGCACAGAAATCACAAGCAAAGTTTGTACACTGAGAGGAAGGGGAGCTTTTCTGAAGGAGGACATAGCTGGGCTGGCCTTCCCAAGGAGCCTGATCTGGCTGGCCATGGCCTCCAAAGGCTGGTCAGGCTGGCCTGTAGATGACTCTTCAAAGGGAAAGTTTCCTCTGGGTTTGATCTCAGGCTGGAGATGGGTTGCTCATCTCTTTCAAAACAGGGGGAAGTTGACAGGGATTAAACAGAGTCTTTAGGCATTTCCAGAGTCAAATGAATAAAACTATTAACTAAACTAAAAATAGAGTAAAAGGAGAAATTCTGTGAGTAATGCTACAAAAAGCTCTCTTCTTTCTTAGATTATCTAGTCTCTTACAGAATATGAGCTCTGACTTGAAATTTCTGAGTCTACAGCTGGGATTTGTGATTCCCTCCTTCTCTCTCATAGAGACTTCAGTGTCTAATAAGGATTAAGCTCATACTGCGCACTTTATCTCAGTGGGCACCCTAATTACAGTCTTACTCCTCTGCACAGCTGTTTATTTTCATCAAACTTGTGGAATTTAATGTATTTAAGACTGTCTTTCCCCTTTCAAATCTGGTTGAAAACTAAGTAATGAGTTCAAAATGTACTCGCAGAGAAACTGTACATAAACCAGACGTATTTAGGATGACCACATCAGTCTTGCTTTCTTAAGAAACCAGGTAAAATCTGCAGTACCTATGAAACTAAGGTACTTCCAAAGGGAGGACACAATGGAGGGAAATCTTTAAAGGTATCTTTTGGAATCACACGCTCAGGTTTTAAGTCCTACCAGAAGATATATATCTGGGAGATTTTTCTTCATTAAAAACAAAACCAAACTGAACCAAGCCAATGAAAACAAAATAAAACAAAACAAAACTAAACTAGACTAAACTAAACTAAACTAGCAAGCACTCCTGAGGAAAGGACTCATTTGTTGTCTTACCACGTTGAACAGAAATCTTCTTCTTTCGACCCACATGACCCTGCATAATGTTAGCTGTACTAATTGTAAACAAAAGTCACACTGTCAAAATAAAAGGGAGATGAATTAACAACAATAGGGTTCATTAAAGCTTGTTAATCTTTCGGAGGATGGGTGCAATATAATTGGAAGGAAGGCTAAGAGCTATGTGGATAAAATATTTCAAGGGAATACATTTCACTTCAAATGGCAAAATACAATTAATAGTGAGCTGTTATATCAACTGTCAAAAGCACAGTTATAGCTGTCTTTTTTTTTTTCCTTTACATTTTAAATGGACTGATGTTCTTTAGCCAGCTTTCCCAGACTGTCTGACCTAGTGTGCTCTGCTCTGGTTTTAGCTGCAGGCTCTGTCAGGTTGGTTCTCATTGCTCCAAGGGAGACTGTACCCCTTGTGTATTTTCCACTCCTTTCCTCTTTAGTTTCCCACCCCATGTACTTAACTGCTAGATCATCCTCACAACATCTGCTGCAGCTTTCCTTTTTCTCATTGATACCTACTTTCTTTCCCTAGCAAGGCTGATACTCATTTTGACAACCAGCCACAAAATCTACTGTTTGCAAGTGACTCTCTCCTGTCCATAAGCCAGACATCCAGGGATCTGCAGTTTTCTACTTCAGTCCCTGAGAGATCCCTCTGTGTCAAATGTCTCAACCGACTCTCCTGGACTCTTTCTATTTTAACTCTTTGCCCCATAGTCCTTGCCTCCTTCTCTGTAACTTTGTAGTCATACTTTACCCGATATTAGTTCTTATTCATCTTCCTATTTGCGGTGCCTGAACTTATGCTAACAGTGCTTTTGTGGTTTGAATATCTTCTCTCTTCTGCTGGGCACAGTAGTCTCATGGTTATGGTTCAGGTCCTCTCAGCCAGTACAGTGCTCCATTCCCTGGACAACCTCTGCTATCACTGCAGTGTCAGATTCATCTACCAGCCCACATGGAGGGAAACCAGGGAAGTATAAGCTTAAAGCTGCAACATCTGTACCTACAGCATACACTCATGAAGAGGATTTTGCTTGTCTCCCTTTGCATTATTGCATGCTATCTCACCTCTCGGTTTAATGCTGCTTCTTTTGGTACTGCCTATCTCAGCTAGACAGTCAGCTCCTTGAATCACAAGCTTTTATGTGTAAGCTATCTGAACAGCACACATACACTCCAGGTGTCTCTTCCTTCAAGCATAAGCACATTATATTGCTCTCACAGTCAAAATAGGTGCTTCCCAGGGATGGAGGAGAGATGGAACTAAATAGCAGCGTAAGGTGATCTCCCCACCATATCATTATGTCTAACATAATTCCCAACACCATTATGTTGGGAATTTTGAGGTCTGGTTTGTAACCAGAAACTGAGTGCTTACACACACACAGAGCTGTCTTTGTCTGAACCCACGGAGATCTGCCAGTGACTATTGCCAGGGTCCTGAGGGCACCCCCAGCACCAGTGTCCCTGCCTGAACCCTCAGGGTTCCCCCCACCCTGCCTAGATCTCAGGACCCCATTTTGGGCATCACTCCTTGTCCCAGGGGAACCGTAAGTCTTGACTCTTCCCCACATCCCTGTGGGGCCATCCTGGGGCTTTGTCTGAGTCCATATCCTGACACTTGCCCAAAGGCTGGTGTCCTGGCCTGGCCTCAACCTGTCCCCAGGGAGGTGCCCGATTGCCAGGGCTGAGGTTCCCCAGTGACCCCCATCTACTCTTGCTTCTGGCTGGGGTGGTAGAATGGGCCCTCGCTGTCCTGTGGAGAGGCCAAAGCCGCCAGAGGGCCCCGGAAGTTGTACTCAAGGGTCCAGCATTTTCTGCAGGCTTTCACAGAGAAAATATTGGGAATGGTTGGATCTCTTCTGTAAGAACTCTGTCTGGGTCACCTCCATGTCTCTGCCCACACTGAAATTACCAGAATTGGTCAGATTTTCATGTAATGTACAGAGTTGTGGTGCTTGTATTTGTGGAGGGCTATTTGTAGTGTATTGGTACAAAAAAGCCACCCACCCTATTCTTTTCGCACTTCATATTAGCCTGGCTGCCAGGCTTACCACAGTGCCTTCTGGTCATGGGTGCACCAGTGTGATGCTCCTGAAGTGTCAGATGCTCTCCTCCTCACACCAGTATGACAGGACACCTCCCATGTTCAGCTAGACGCTGAATGCCAATTACATTTACTGTAAATAGTAATCATGAAGGAATCACTTGATAAAATATTGTGAAACTGCTGTTCTATTAAAACCCTCTGTTCCCACAGCTGTAAGTACCCAGTCTCTGATTACAAACCATACCTCAGGTCCTCAGGGCTCCAGAGCTGAGCATCAATCTACCTCTTTTCCATGCCAGTGGCATTGCTTTGCCTCCTTGGCTCAAAGGAACTGCTTGTGGTAGACTTCAGCCTTAGTCAAATTGTCATGGTTCACATGAGTGTCCATGCTAGAACTTGTGTGAGCTGGACATAAAGATGACATCTCTAGACTCTGCTGTGAGATCCAGTGCTGGAAATGAATGGTGGAGAACACGGATCCCCTAGACATGGTCTTAGATCCTGCCTCTGACACGATGATCTGAACTAGCTCAGCATCTCCCAACATCTGTTAAAAACATACTATCCCACAGGACATCCCAGAACAATCCCAGTGCCTCAAAAGTGCTCTAAAGAGCTGTGACCAGTAGCGCACTCTATGGTACCTGCTGCCTGCTCTCACCAAGTGTGGAGGTAGTTGTGGGCATAGCTGGCTGTAAAATTAACTGAGGTGGGGAAATGAGAGAGAATCCTGAAAAAGGGAAAAGAGTCAACAACAAATATTTCAGCCATGAGTTTGTATGCTTTTATCCTGTCCCAGTCATCTCTTACTTATTAGTAATAGCTCCTCACTAACCACTCTGACTTTGGAAATGGGAAGTAGTCTGATTATGTGCATAAAAAGTGTCTAGCACCCTGTGCATGCTATATATAAATAATTCATAATGTTCCTAATAACATGACAATACTATTCACAATTTTCACAATTGTCATTTTCATTCTAGCAAAATAGGCAGGCAGAAGCCTCATCTGTACTAAACGAAAAACACCTTAAAAAAGTATGAGCAGAAACCAAAGGAAGCAAAAGTATCCTTCTTTCTAACATATCTGAATCTCTGACCCATGAGCTGTAAGCACGTCAGTTTCAGGCTCAGGGTTAGAGTGTGAAATGAATGGGACCAAAACTCTGCCTGAACATGAAGATTTAAGGTGTCCCCAAAAGTTACTGCTTCATTTTACAGGAGGGAAATAGTGGACTATCTGAGGTGAATCTTTTAGTTCAGTGATATTTATACTGTCAGCTTAGACCATCTTCCAGATGAGGTATGTATAACTGTAATAACAAAGATTATTACTGCAGGTTAATTGCATAACTACAAGGGTATACAAGTTGTTTAAATAACACTGCTGTGAACACAGATCTGCTTGCCCACTATCACTGTATTTTAATAGGCTTTCTTGTGGTGTGAATTATGATTAATGAATTTCTAGGTGAATGAAATACAATATTGTGATTAAATGTAATGCATTAAAATGTCTCTACTGGCATCTCTGTATTAGAAAGAAATTAGGGTGATTCTTTAGTCTTGGTTTGTGTGAGGTATTCTAAAACATATTTTATCAATGACATATCTGATTATTTTTGAAAATTGGAAGGGATTTCCTCCAAATATATAAAGCTTATCATTAAAACAAATAATTAACCAGGAAGAAAACATACTACCCTTTTAGAATTCTGAACTGTGACCTCTGTTGTGGTCTTAATACAGTTTTTTTTTTTTCATTTGCATTAAGTCAGACCTTGGTGTATTAAAACAAACCCAGCTTATAACACCAGTTCAATGAAGTGCTTGAATACCATGTATCTACACTATTGTCTTATACATAGCTTTGGATAGGGTTGGTTTTCTCACAAGAGCAGGGAATTTATGATCATTTCTAGCACACTGAAAATGCCTCATGTTAAGAGGTTCATTATTAAGTCTGGCAACAAATTTGACTTAACTCAGTCACAATTAAGTATGGAATTATTGACTATAAATAATAGATAAAGAATTCAATTACTTTAAATGCTTAATATTTTTATAAAGAAAAGACTTTAATTTTGTATGAAGCCCTGAAGTTTTCTTTGCACCACTGTTTGAATGAAAATATTATTCTTCACTCTATTTTCTGATTAGAAATGGGCAAAAGAAACATACACATCCTGATTTTTTAATGCTTTTTTGTTTGTTTGTTTTTTTGTTCTTGTTTGTTTGTTTGTTTGTGGGTTTTGGTTTGGTTTTTTTCTTTCTGTCCGATTATAAGAATGTGAATGGCATTTTGGCTTTTTTTTTATTTCTGTTTTACTTTGGTAGGCATAAGCCACATAAAAACAAAAGACCAAACAACTGTTGCAGCCCAAGGATGCAGACTACAGACTAACAAAGAATTTGTTCTGGTTTTGAAAGGTTTATATTTCCAACGATGATGTGCTACGTTGCAAGTACAGTTGATGCAGTATATTCTCATTAAATACTGCATTCAAGTCCTAAAACTCAAAAAGGTGCAACCCCTCTGCAAGATATTGATGAAAAACTCCACTAAATTGTTTGTGCCACCTTTAATTCCCTGAACAGTGGCACTTTAATATTTTTTCTAATAGGAAGCATAGACTGAGGCTGCAGCATACTAATGAGTCTAAGCCTACCAATTACATTTTGCTCTCCATTTCAGATTAAATGACTGCCTGTCTACGCACTCATGCAGTACACCCCCTCCCCACACCATGGTGTCCTGCTTTTCAAAAATAGAAATAATAACAATAATAATGTACTGTATCTTTCCACTTAGCTACAACTCTATATGCTTTGTTAGGCTAATGATAAAGAAAATGCCTGAATCTCAATGTTATGGTAGCTGCTTCATGAGGATAATCGACTTGCCATGCATCCCTGATGCTTTGCACAGCAGAACAGAGAGATAGGCTTTAAGGAGTCAGAAACAGCAAAGTGCATAGAGAAAATGAAAATAACCCACAGATGCAAGAGCAGAAGAAAGCTGACGGGTAAAAAAGAACTGCTTGGAATTTTCCACTTCATTCTTTTCCTCTGGAGAAGACTTTTTTTCATTACATGACCTTTCTATTGTTTTCTTTTAGAAGAAGGTCCTTTCCAGCTGTCTGGCAATCCTTTTCTCCACATTCCTGGTTCAGAAGGGATATCTGCTGTCCATACTCCACTCACCCTAGCTGCCAGAAAACCAGTGGTTTGAGGTGCTCAGCTTCCAGCAACGCATGGAAGATTGTTCTCAGTCTCTCCATTTGCCTGACAGGTGGACACCCAGGCATGCAAAAAACATTACACCTCCTTTGAGCTCACACCCACTACATCAGCAAAAACCAAGGAAGTTGAAAAAGACCCATGCCTCTAATGATCTGCCCTCCACTTCTGTATGTCTGGCCCCACCTTGGACATCAACAATGTACTTGGTATTTTATTAGCTGTGCCAAAAACATAGACACACCAGCCTGGGACTTCGGAAATAATACAAGCTTGCTGTCAACACAGAAATTCTCCTCAGCTCAAGGCTTAGGCTTATCCTCTTGGATTTCCAAACAGATTGGAAAGTAAGTAGCAACAACAGGCTACTTTGATGAGAGTCAGGGATTTGGTTTATGGAGAGTAGCTGTAGGAATTGTTTCACAGAGGCTTGTAGGCCATGGTTATAATATTCCAGAACTTGAAATTTACATGCGTCCAGGGATACCGTGGATAGGGTTAGGGCAGGACTGCAAATAGACATGAGATCAGAGGCAAGCTAAAGCCTCTCAGCATGCTTGTCTTCACCACCATACTTCCACCACACCCCCACACACCACTGCCTTCGGTGTCTTATCTGCAGGAACTGGAAAACATGCTTTCAAGGGATATTTCTCACAGCTCTTCACCATGGGTAGTAGCCTAATTCATTCCCTCCATACAAGGAGGATGTCTTGTGCCACAAGGGTGACTACTTAGTCCTATGGAATTGTAGCAACCTGCCTGCTCTGGAATTTTGGTGGAAACAGAACAGTTTAGGGAGATTTGGTACACTTACCTTCATAGCATAGCGGAGAGGGTTACTGTGGTTGACAGCTTCACTTTTGGCCTGTGAGTAGTTGAGGTCTGTGTTGACATTTTGCTGATGATTTTTTCCCCTCTGCAGCTAGGGACCAGAGGAACACATTGAGCAAAGAAATATACCCATTTCTTGGTGAGATGCTTATCTGTTGCTGTGCACAGGAGGAGGACAGAGCTGGGGCTATTCTGAAAAATTCTCTTTGCCTCTAAGTGCCATGGCCTTGCATGGCCCTTATCTCAGCTGCAAACTGAATTCATTGTTAATTATGTAATTTCTTCGGAGGATAACATACATTTCCCTTCCTTACTTTTTCCTCCGTCTCACCACAGATGGACTCATGTGCTGTGCCAAAGTCCTTTGCTCTGCTTTCAAAGCAGGAAGAAAACCACCTCTCTCAAGCTTGACAGCTCATGCGTGAAGAGAAAAATGGGATAGTGACAATGGATTGGCATGATGCCTGAAGAATGGATGCAGCAGCCCTCAAACTGGCTAAAATTAATGAAGGAGGATGGCTGACCTATACTGTAAAGCCATTCCTGGATTGTTTAACGATGATGAGGAAAGGTAATAAACTTGCTGCCTCAACCATGTTTTTCTCGCCTTGTCCTGAGCCCCTGAAACATTGAAAGATGGGATAGGAAGGGTAGTGCTTTGTCAGTTCTTTTCTAAGGCCGATTATGTTTCCAGACTCCTTGCTAACTGTTGTACAAATGTGCTGCCTGGTCAGAAAGGGCCAGGCACCCAATTTCATCCCTGTCTAATTCTCATATGACCAGTCTGTTTAGAGGATTCCTGGGCCACCTTCTAGAATAGATTTGCACAAAGACTTTGATTACCTTCTCTGCACAGACTCCATAATGACAGCAGAATTCACCCAACTGTCACACAGTAGGGTGCATGATTACCCTACGGAAATGAGTGGCAGAACTCCACATGTGGGAGCTATGCATGAGTTTTAGAGAAATCATTGCTAGGTTACAAGTCACTAAATGTCTCCCACTGGTTTTGAATCAAGCACATACACTGTAAGAGAACTAAGGGAGTTAACCTACACTGCAGTTGTTAATTTTTCCTGGTAGAAACAATTGAAAATAAATCCCACTGCAAAACACAAAAATTACATATATTCTATCTGTCTCTTTGGAGTTCAACCACATAAACTGCTGAACTGGCACAACTACAGGAGTGGAAAGACCTCACAGGGGATGGGTAGGGATGGAGGCTTGGTGGTTTGCACTGGAAGTTTTCTGGAGCAGATCTGTGGCTGTGGGGGAATACCATTCCATTAGAGAAGACTGCCTTTTACAGTTCTCCATTCATCATGTTCATCCTTTCCTCTCTCCGGGGTGCAAATGTCAAGTCATGCATTTTGACACCTATGGAGAGGCAGGACTATGAGACCTTCAAAAGAATAAGCAAAAGAGTTGTTGCAGTTTGTCTTTATCAGTGGGATTAAGATTTCACCCAGCAAGTCTGTTTAATTGACATTTACCATATTCAGATACTTTTTACATTTCATTCCATTCAAATCTACTACTGTCAACTTCCAGTCAGAAGTATAGCACCAGCTGCAGCCCTCAACATAGTTAACTCTCCTGCAGAAACAATTTTGTTCTCTGGTAAAGTCTTACTCAACTGCATCAATAACATATCTGGAAGAAGAGTCATTTGCCAAGAAAGGTTAATTGACACTCATGGAATATTCTAGGTTGGAAGAGACCCACAAGGATCTTCAAGTCCAACTCTTAAGCCCGTAAGAGGATCAAACCCACAACCTTGGTGTTACTAGCACCATTCTCTAACCAACTGAGCTAACTTCAGGCTCCATCAGACAGTCTAACTAATATGGAAAGGTGAGAAATCTAAATGTAACTAGATTGTCCAAGCACCAAGTATGAGTGAGAGGATGCATGAACCACTCAGAAGAACCAGAAATTCCTGAACACCACGGATGGAAAGGAGTTGATTAAAGTGGTGTCACAGATAGAATCAGGAGCAGTGGTATGATCATCTTTTCAGAAATGATACATTCACAGCTAAATATAAAGCCAAACTTTGACAGTATATAGGAGAACAGTTTTTCAGTAAGCCATTAGCTCTGCCTCCTGAGACCTTAGACCTAGACTCAGAAAGTACCTTAAAAGCCAGAGACAAAGCTTCCACAGCCTCCAGTATGGAAAAGATGACCCAATATATCTTTTTTGTTCATAATTTCTATAATTCTATGAGCTTTCATATTTTTAAAATAAAATTAATTTCTGTTCATTGAATGTCGCTACTGTCTTTTGCTTTGTGAAAGTAGAAACCTCTCCCCAAAAAGTTTCAGCTGCCCTTTATTGCAGTCTTTCATCACTGTCACATCTTCGTCTTCAGGCTATCTGCACCAGAAAAAAATTGTTTAGGAACTGAGATTAATAACAGGTTTATTGGATGGGGTGAAAATGCAGTAGGATGCATGATTTTTAGCCTCTAGCTGTTAATGCAACATCTTACATATGTTGGTATTCTTTGCCTTTGGAAAAAAAAGAATACTGTTGCTGCTGATACTGGAAATGTGGCATGTTCACAACACTGCCCTGAGAAGACACGTAATTGTTGACCAATTGCTATTAATAAACAAAGAAACTCTGACTTGAAGTATAGCAGTTCTTTCTGAGAAGAACATTTTTTCCAATTTGTCTAACTTACCTTTTTTTTTTTCTTTCTTTTTTTTTTTTTCCCCAGCACTCCTGAAATGCACTGTGCCATTTTTAAAATGAATTAAGGTTGAAATTAAATAGAACAGTAAAAGAAACAGTGGGAATGGAAAGGAATTTTTCATTAAAACAGGAATGACTGAAGTTAGATATATTACTGTGGAAGAAAGCTGCACTGTCTGTAGCAAGTGACTAGCACTTAGTAGGAACTCAGAGAAAAATTAGAATTTCAACAGGACTGAGTAGGGCCAGAAAGGTGACACAAAGGAAAGCTGGACAACCAACTGTGAATAAATTCCCTGAATATTTTCTCCTTCCCTCTCTTACCCCCTTGGTGACAACAAATCTTCTTCCTACCTCTTTACTTGTTCTTGAGTATTGCATGCTAAGTAGTTAGTTCAAATTTCATAGAGTGAAATTTGTTCCACTGGGAAATAATTGCTCCATTGGGGGTGTGGAAGGGGAATTTTTTATTATATATCTTGGAAAATGAGATGTGTTTGAATCATTAAACCATTCTTTTCTCTCTAGATAAAATCAGATCAGAGGGCACTGAAGACATGACAGTAATGGTAGCAAAGATAGATGGACATATATAGAGATAAGATGGATAGACAGATATGACAGATGTTCATAACAGGGTTTTAATATACGGGGTAGAAGACACTGCAAAATCTACAGCTTTCTCTGGCCAAATGTGGAAACCGTTTTCTGGAATGTTACATTCGCTGTTAAGAATTCTGTAAAAGCATTAAAGCAATCTGATGTATATGATTTATAATAACTATAAAGAAGCTACCAGCCTGTAAATGGAAAAATGGAAAGGCTCTGAGGAGCAGAAAATCATGGGACAATGAAAATAATTTGAAAAATAGTATCCTCAAGTAATATAGACACTTTCTCACAGGTATCTCCAGAGAAGAAACTTCTTACTGAAATACACAGCAATCTTGTATCTAGTATATAGTGCCTGCAACTGATTACATCATCTGCTATATTTAGAATACCTTCAGTGTAACCATGGAAACTGCTTTTGCTTAAACTCACATTACTCCCTTCAACATAGTTGACAGTATCGTAATACTTTTGAAAGCTCACAAAACAATTAATTTATCACTGTTATTATATGCTTGTATATATAACAACATGGGCATTCTCTTTTCTTAAGAATGCATTGTGCATACCCAGAGGTGTCAGATTTCTGACAGAGACTACAAAGAGCCAGATTTGTGGCATAGGAGTGCACATACAAGACTCCAGGAGAACTCACAGCACATCTCTGTACTTTGCTTTGGGCCAGCTGCCTAACGAAAGGACTCATGCTGTCACGCTGCATGCACATGTCTGTGTGTCTGTCTTGCACATGCAACTTTTGAACCTGGTTTCAACCAAATTGAACAAAGACAGAAAAAAAAAACAAAAACCAACAACAGAAAAGGAGGCTTTTAATCTCCCACTAGGTTTGCAAGGCTAAGTAGCTATGCAGAAGAAAGTCTTACTAGTGATGTCACTGAAAGCCTAATAAAGGCAATCTTTATCAGATGTAGGAAAACCTACAAAAAAGAGGCTCTGTGAATTCTACAGGTCGTGGAATACTTATAATATTATCATTGTATCAGAAACCAGGTAAAAACTATACCTATGCATTGCATTGCAGAAATGCAAAAAAAAAAAAAAAAAAAATTCTGTTGTTTCTCTATAATAAGGCAGCTTTTCAGAAGTCATTAAGAAATCACAAACAAGTATCAGAACTTCAACAAATACCAGAAATCCTGGACAGCAATTTTAAAAAAGTATTTAGAAGCAAAAGTCCCAGACTCAGACTTCCAAACTGGAAACTCAGGGAGCTACAATTGTTGTGAAATGAAATTGCTTTAAATTCATACAAGTGATTATCTGAAATTGAAATGTAAATGGAGAACAAATGTACTAGAGGACAAAATACAAGGTAAGTACAAATGTCCAATGTTTACAGTACAGGAATGTTACTATGAGGCTCCAGGTGCATCTGTACTCTGAGCTACAAATGTGAATGAGTGGCTACATTTGCAGACTACAGTTGATTGCAAATAATTTCAGCAGGATCTACTGCTATTATGTGGCTGAGTGATAAAATGGCAAATGATATACTATGGTAATAAATATGAAGCAGAGTATGTGTGTGGAAAATAACCTCAATTATACAGGGGAGGAATTCTAACTTAGCAATTGTTTCTCAGAAAGAAATACTGGATTTGTTGGCACGTCAGCACAGGGATGGACAAAAAAGGCAAATCAGATATTCAGAGTTATTGGAAAAGTTATCAGGGCAGAATGGAAAAGACCTTATGTCAGACACATTTTTATGACTCATGTGATTTTAATCACCTCAGAAGTGGTGTGAGAGAACTGGCTAACACGAGGAGGAAGAAAAAAAACAGAGAGCCAGGCTGTGGCATTCTTTCAAGAAGAGAAGAATAGATGAGAATTCCTCAGCCTGGAAGAAAGGTAGCTGAGGGATGGTACGATTAAAGCCTACACATACAGGAGTTATATGGAGAAGATGAAGGGGGAGTGACCTCCATGCTGGGGAGAAGATGAAACAGGAAGAAGGGAAATGGCCTTGACCTCAGCTTCTACTTCATTTAAGTGTCCTGCCAGTGGTGCATCTATTACATCTGTCCCAAGTCCTGTATCATGTCTTTGAGTGGTGCTCACCAAGAACACAGTGTCACATAAAGAGACTGCAGAAAGGCAGGGGAATCATTGCAGAAACATGCAAGAGAGTTTTATAGCAACTGCATATCTGAATGAGCAAAACATTCACCAAAGGCTTTGCTTTTAATCCTTTAGAGCTTCTTGGATAGCTTACTGTCTCTAGTAGTATCCCAATTCTGCAGTAGCATCCTGGCAAGACCTGCTGATGAATTTGACTGAGTGGCACAGTACATGCTTTGAAAAGACTGCAGTTTTTCATCCTTTTCATTCTTCTTCTCTATAACAGCAGTCAAAACTTGGTATTGGCTACACCTAAAATTACCAAGTTGGGTCATGGGAACAGACCTTTAGAACAAAAGGATCTGACATATTCAGTTTGGGGAACTGAAGATGCTTCAGCTCAACTCTAGTCAAGTACCATGGTCTGAAGGCAGCAGACCTTCTGCTTCCCTCCCTCTGTGCTCAGGCAGGTAGACAACCTTCTCAGCCTTGCTCTAGATCTGTCCTGGCAACTCCCTTTGTCCAGTCAGGTTGTAAAACAAGTTGTTGAAATTATCTAAACTAAAAATAACCCAGCAGCAAAATCTATGCAAAATACTTTTCTGCTGCAAATGATGGCAAACAGCTTTCCAGCTTCTGGGTGGGTTTTGTCCATGTGACTTTTGTGGGAAAGCAGTCAAATGGATTCTCAGTGTAGTGGCTAAGCAAAGGAAGACAAAATGAAATGATAGTGACAGTCAGTTCCTCCAGCAGCAGAATGTCCCCAAAATGTCTGGAAAGAGACACCTAAAAGTCAGTCCTGCAGTGCTGAGTGTTGGGATCACTTACATAGCATGGATCAAGGAATGAATCCTTCCTGATGAGAGGAACTCTACAACCCCTTGAAGATGGCAGATCACCAGTTACACTCTGCAAAAGCTTTCACACTGAACACATGAAAGCCATAAGTACTTCAATTTGAAAGAAAATTATCACTCACATGAGGTAGATTGATTTTAAAGAAAAATGATTCATTCAACTTTTATGCTTTTAACAAACTTTTCTGAAAGCACCACTTCCTAATCAATCTTATGAGTCTCAAAGATGTTTGGTTGAAAGGATAACCTTCCAAAATATTTTGCAAATGTTTCATGCTATGTCCACTTGTATCAGTGGAATTCTTAAACAGAAAAATCAGATTGTTACCAACATCCAGAAACTAAATAGGAGGGAAAACTACATTTCAAACTGCAAATATTCCTTTTTATATTCCCAGTGCATTACAAATTGAATGACAACTTGATTTTCAACCCCCACCCCTTTCCACAATGTTAAAAATGTGACTGGAAAATAATATATCACCAGCCCGAAACCTTGTTTTACAAATTCAAGTTGTAGCCTAAGGCAATAGTTTCAAACAGTCAAGCGGGAAATCCTGAAACTAGGGGATGGAATATCCTCTCGGAGTGGGGAGGGACACCGAACTAATGCATTTTCTGCATGTTGATGTTTTGCAGAATCTTATTTTATCTAATGGGGTAGATATTATTTCGGATCTACATTCATTTGCTAAGCAAAGTCATTAGACTCCTTCAAGTCATTTGCATCTCACTTTAATCCTTCAGTGTAACAGCAACAGTTCCACAGTCTCACATAATATGAACCAGTTGAATGGATTCTGGTTTATCAAGAAACTATAAACTGCAAAATATCAAGTTGAAATGGCAGTAACAAATCCAGTGACCATTGTCCCATACAATTTAGATTGTTATTTAAGACCTCTTGGGAGAACAGTGCTGTATAACCTACGCTATACAACCTATTTCTCAGGATACTTGTCAGATATATGAACTCTTTGCAACTGTTTTCACTAATGTATTATGATTTGTTTATGATACTGAAGATTAAGTGATGGGATCAGCATGGTCACAGTGGAATGGGAAATGATGTGGAAATCATCTGCAAAAGGTGTAATTTTTTTCCTGTCTCTGTATATATACTGAAGGATTACTATTAGCCTATTCCGCAGGCCTTGCATTTGCATCCCTCACACGTTGTGTTTGGATGTAGATCTACCCCGTTTGTGAAAAATACAGTACCTGGAATACTCACTGACTCCACGACAATAATCACAGAACTTGGACTCAAGATTTAACTTTAAAATTAAATTTAGAAGTTACTGAGATGATACATCAGCAAAACTTTAAATCTGTGGACTCCTTCACAGATTTTGTGGCTGCCAGGTAAACAATACCCTACTTTGACACCAGCTGATGTAACAGCTCATTTTGTCCTCTACTGCATCCCTGCCTTGTCCTGATGGTTCACATGGCTTCCAGGAGACTGAATCCCTTCAGCAGAGATTTTCTGCTCAGCTGCAGGAGAGGAGATGGATCCAACAGGTTTTTTCGGGGAAATAATGCACCAAGCACCCACTGGGCAGGAGATTTGTGATTACACCTTCTTTACTCTCCCACTTCCTCAGCCAGTGTGTCCAGAGAATAAGCCAAGCCTCCATCAGGAAGGCACTGGAAGGAGCAAGCAAAAGACAAAGTTGGTTGCCCTCCCTCTTTTCTGTGGAAGCAGGTGCTGATAATAAAGCTTGGAAAGCAGTTGTGGCAAAAAATGTCAGGGAGGGCAGCCCTGGGACCACCGCTGGCAAAATTTCATACCCTTGTTTTCTGATACTTCTTGAAGACAGGCTCCTTTACTTTGTGCCCGACTCCTATGTCTTATGTGTTCGTATCCTCATGTGCAATCCCCAATGCTGTTGGCACCTCAGGAGCATGTCTTTCACACTGTCAGTGAAAGGAATCATGTCCCTGGCGAGGCTGCTATATCCAAGCTGTTTTCAACATTATATCCTGGATTTTCCAAAAGGCTTGCCCTATCAGTACAATTACTGCTGTTTTACAGAGGACATAACTGCAGCTGAGAGCTTACCAGTTTTCTCAGAGATTTCTCGTGTTAGTTACATTTTTAGCTCAGGAATACATTTAAGTATATACTTAAGTCCCTTTACGCTGCTCTCTAGAACTACACTATTAAAGACTTATTTTAAAGCTCACTTTAAATCCTGTTGATTAAAGTCCATGCCTATATGGCTTTCTGAGTAAGAAAACTTCTGCAAATTGGAGTATCATGTATAAAATGGATGACTAAAAATAAAATGCTGTTCACTGTAGGTATCCAACAGAGCAAAGAAAAGTATGAAAGGATTTCCTGCTTGTTGTCAGGCATGATCACATTCATTTTAGGTCTGTCCTGAGCAGTGAAAGTACCAGCAGTCTGAAGCTCTAACACATAGAATGAGAGAAATAAACACAACAGTTTCATGTGATATGAGAATGCAGTTTGTTTTCTGCTGCCTTCCTTTCCCGCCCTGACAAAAAAGTCTATTTGTTTTCCACAAAGCGGTAAAGAATAATAAAACCATTTGTCTAATAATGGAAAGTTTCATTTCCCATTGTCTGCAATGCCTTAGCATCATTCCTATAAGACAGTGAATTTTGCAGTCAATATGGTCGTGTAACTATTCCTACAACAAGGTGCTTTAAAAGGTTATGCTCTACCATAATTTCCCAGGCAACTCGGCTGCTTCCTTTTTCTTCCCTCTCTACACAATGATTTGCAGGATGCAGCCAGAATGAGTTGTTTGTAAAGTCATTATTTCATTACATGCACACAGGTATACAGATCTCTCACAGCAAAATATTGTACAGTCCATTGAAATAAAAGCTGTAATGAGAGGAGTTAAATTGTAGGATGTGTTGCAGTTTTCAAAGAGAAACTATTAAAGCCTTTCTCTTTTCTGTTGTAAGACAATATGTATCTTCACAGTATAAACAAATCACTTTACAAATAACTTTACAAATATCTATCTAATTACAGTAGTTAGTTTCAAGTTCTGATTCTTAATCTTAACTGCGTCTGGTGCCCATCTGTAGGTGGCACCACTTCCCTGATGACGTGAGGCATCATGGGCCCATTAAGCTAGTAACAACCCTCTTGTGCTGCCCAGATCTAACTGCGACACTTTGATTTGGGCAGCTTGTTCTGCCTGTTGGTTGTGGTGATGTTCTTCATTTGCTCAGTTTTTGGGCACACCTGCATCTACATGGTAGACTCTTATGATCAGCTTCTCTACCCAGGCCACGATGTCTTGCCACATTTCAGAAGCCCAGACGGCTTTCCCTTTGAGGTGCTGAATAGCCTTGTTCCACCTGTCTAAGCATCCCCACAGAACACTTGCTACCATCCACGAGTCAGTGTAGAGGTAAAGCCTTTGCCACTTCTCTAATTCAGTGATGTCCAAGGCCAAGTGGACGGCTCTGAGCTCTGCAACTTTACTTGATACCACGTGTCCTTTAGCGGCTTCTGCAACTCATCACAATACAGCTGCATTACATTTTCAGTTTGTCCCTACAATGTGACAGGAGCCATCAGTGGAAAGGGAGTACTGCTTATCATCATCTAGCAGTTGATTTTATAGTAGAGCTTCCTCAGCATGTGTAACCTGTTCTTCTTCCTCTGCATCTGCCAGTCCAAAGTTCTTACCTTCAGACCAGTTTGTGAATATCTCTGAAATCCCAGGGTGATTAGGGATTACTGTCTGGGTGCACTGTGTGATCAGGGCAATCCAGTTGCTCCATGTAGCATTGGTGGCATGATGTGTGGAGGGAACCTTTCCTTTGAATATCCACCTCGGCACTGGTAGTTGGGGTGCCAGAAACTGTGCTTCTGTGCCAATCTCTTATGAGGCAGCTTGAACTCCTTCTCAGGCTGCTAGGATCAACTTCTCTGCCAGAGTGTAGTATGCCACAGGCCCTCTGTAGCCTTGGCTCCAGAATCCAAGTGGTTGATCTTGAGTCTCCCCAGACACTTTCTGCCAGAGGCTCCGTGAAGGACCATTATTTCCAGCTGTGGTGTAGAGCACATTTTTCACGTCCTGTCCTGTTCTGACTGGGTCAAGGGCTACAGCATGAGCAGATCGTGCTTGATCTGCTCAAAGGCTTGTTGCTATTCAGAGCCCCACTGGAAATCATTTTTATGTGTTATGAAGTAGAGAAGACTTACAATCTGTCTATATTCTGGGATGTGCATCCTCCAGAAACCTATGGAGTCTAAGAAAGCTTGTGTTTCCTTCTTGCTGGTCAGTGGGGACATTGCTGTTATTTTGTTAATCACTTCTGTTGGGATCTGATGATGTTCATCTTGCCATTTCACTCCCTGGAACTAGATTTCTGGGGCAGGTCCCTTGACCTTACTCTGAAGACAAAACAAGCTTTCAGAAGAATCTGGATGATCTTCTCTCCTTTCTCAAAGACTTCTTCTGCCTTGTTCCCCCATACAATTACATCATCAATGTACTGCAGGTGTTCTGAGACTCACCCTTCTCTAGTGTAGCCTGGATTAGTCCATGTCAGATGGTGAGACTGTGTTTCCACCTCTGAGGCAGTTGGTTCCAGGTGTACTGCACACCCCTCCGGGTAAAAGCAAACTGTGGCCTGCACTTTGCTGCTAAGGGAACGGAGAAAAGTGCATTAGCGATGTCAATAGTGGCACCACTTTGCTGCCTTGGACTCCAGTTCTCCAGTTCTTGGACTAAAGCTCCAACATATTTGGCACAATGGTACTCAGCTGTGAGGTAACTTCATTCAAGCTATGATAGTCCACTGTCAATCTCCATTTTCCTTTGGGCTTGCACATGGGCCAAATGGGGTTGTTGAAAGGTGAGTGAGTCTTGCTGACCACTTCTTGGCTATTCAGTTCATGAATCATCTTGTGCATGGGAATCAGAAAGTCTTGATATCTTTGGTACTGCCAGTGATGCAGTCATGGTACTTGCTCTTCCACCTTCAAGAGTCCTACAACAAAAGAGTTTTCTGACAGACCAGGTGGACCGTTCTAATTGTTTTAATTGTCTAATCCTTTCTGCCTTCACAGTAGCAATTCCAAAGGCCCACCAGTGTCCTTTAGGGTCTTTGAAGTATCCGTTCTTGAGACAGTCAATGCCCAGGATATGTCGGGCATCTCGACCAGTCACAATGGTGCCACTCCTTCCCAGTTCAGCTCACTTCATCTTCTAACACTGTCAACTCTTGAGAACCCTCTGTCACCCCAGAAATGAAAATGGACTGGAAGAAAATGACAGATAGCCAGAATTCAATAGTGGAAGATGGTTACATGGTGCTGGAGTGAGGCTGCGGTGCTGGTACAGGCAGTCGGAGCACGGCTGTAGACACCGCAAGTGATCGGAAGGACACACAAGATATCCGTTGGACCCAGCAATGATTTGATTATTGCAAATTTGATGTTCATTGGTCAAAGTGTTGGTTGTTGTCCAGATCCATTGAGGTGGTGGTAGAAGCCCTGGGTGGTGAGGGAAGCCTCAAAACGCAGAGTTATATGTGCTCAGGTTCAGGTGGGAACACCTCTGGTACCTCCCCTGGCGTGAGGAGCTTTACACTGAGTGATGTAATTCTGTGAGTCAAGGGATACATTGGGAGTGACACCTTCTAAGATATTGCAGCTGATCTCTTACATTAGTGCACCTCAGTCCATTATGGCCCATTATGGCTCTGGCTCATCAACAAGAGGTGAATATCTTCAGTCTAGGTGTGAGTGTTCTGGGGAGTTACCACAGCCAAGTCATCTGTGTAGGAAAAAATAAACATTATTCTGCTCAGAAGGATTTGCCTCTTCCCTTATCTATTTTAACACCCAGCTTGTAGCCTGAGGTGTTGGATATCCACACCTTCAGCACCTGGCCTGAGTGGTCACTCTGCATATTGCTAGCAAAGCACCCTGCTGATTGAGCCATCAGCACCAATAGTCCAGTCTCTTACAACACCTGGATGGTCACTGCATGTGGTCAAATGCTTGAGTCATTAATCAAGAGCAGTTCAGTCTCTTTAAAGAAAGCAAAACACCAAAAAGCCAAAAAGGCATATTTGGAGAAAAGTGGGTACCAGAATTTTTGTGTTACCTAGGACACGCTTCTATTATGCTATAATAAAGGACAGTGTTGCTTTGACCTAATGGGGAGAGACTAGTTTTTTGAACCTTTGCCCAACATTAAGATGATATCTTGCTCACAGCACTTCATCATAGACATATGCAGGCCCAGATGTGCATACACATGTTGTCTAACTCAAGCTGCAACAGAAATGCCTTGTCTACTGATAAAACATGACCTTTTGAGTGTGAACACTTGTAAATTTTTAGTGTTATGCAGTCATGCACAATAATTTTGAGTTGAGGGCTTGGCTACAGGGTGAACTGCAAGGAGGAAACCATTCACAAATCGAGATTTGGCAAAGCCATCAGGATTAATAGAGGCTTAAAGACAAGGCTGTCTTCAGTGCACAAAGGTGAGGAGACCCTCAGCTTTATGGACTAGCAAAACTATTTCCAGCAGCACAGTCCCTGCTGCCATCTGAACTTGGTACTGACACAACCTGGACCTACCAAATGCCCAGCACCATTTTCTGCAATATGGAGGTATTTTTTCTACAGGTTTATGCAGAAGAGACTAACAGTGCTCAGTGATCCTGAGCCAGCTCTGGCTGGACTGGCTTAAGAACAAGAAAAAGCCTGCACAAACTATATGTTGTTCCTCTCCTGTCTTGCATGTGGTATTGATATAGGCTTCCCACCTATGCAATGATTTACTTTCTCCTTGCTAAGCATATCAACTTAGACTGGACCAAAGTACTAGCTGACATGACTGAAAACTAATAAACTTATAATTTGCACAGGATACTGTGCCAGTATTGTACATCGTTAATAAATATGACAAAAATCAGACAGCTCTGCTTGCTGATCATTTATAATATATAGGAAATTCACTAAGAATGTAATTAAATAAAAATTTGTACTTGCTCAGAATCTGGAGCACTTTTTCCTATCTTTCCTTTTGGAAGTTGTCTAAATCTTTAAAAGCAGCAGAAAAATTTCTTTGATTTTTTAAAATGTCAGCTGCATAAGTGTTTTTTTTCTAGATTCTGAAGAGTATTGACAGCATTTCTCATTTGCAACTCTAGAAAAGTTCCGCAGATAATCCTTTTTGTCTGATTTTAAGTCAATAAATATGAGACTATATGCAGAAAAAACGGAATGAAAAGTGAAGCAACTGAAGAGTCATTGAGTGAACAGCTTCTTTTCAAAGATCTACTAAATTAGAACAAAATTTTTGAGATTTTTTTGGAAATCATCTCCACATCCCTTCAACAATAAAAATATTTTGCAAAAGACTATCTGAAGAGCTCATCTTTTACCTTCAGCTGTAGGCTTTGAAATATTTTAGCAGGGGAAAAAAGGCTGTCCTAGCACCCCCATGAGTTTTCTGGTGAAAACAGCCAGTAAATTAAAACCAACAGAAAATATAGGATGTTGCCATGGATGCTGGGTCTCTGTCACCAGCCTTCTATCTTTGTGTTGCTGTCCCACTGTGGCACTCACCCATGGGCTGATCTCAGGAGGAATCTCCTGCTTTTCATTAAGTCTCTTGCCCTTGTCCCGTGCTGGCAAGCTCTGTGCCAGACCAGTCACTTCCTCTGCACAACTGTTTTTCCTTTGACTGGCAGCCAGGCCTGTGTCACTTTCTGCGGTACCTGGAGCTTTGTAGTGCACTTCTTCTGGCTGACTTGATGTGATCAAAGGCAGCTGCAGTCTGACATGCTCAGCAGTTTCACTGCAGACAAGGGCATATATTTCATGGTCAAAGTGAAATTTGGGGGTTTCAAATTGGCTACTCTTTGTAATTAGATTAATAAATACCAGCAAGGGGAAAATAACTCAGAAAAATTATAGGGGGTTTAAAAGCTTAATATCACAAATATTACAAGTAATATTTAAAAAAAAAACATTTTGGCTTAGGAAGATGAATTAGCAAAAAAATAGACTAAAGTGATCTCTAAGTGCAAGCATCATGGAAAGTACTGAATGCTTCATAATTTCAGGGCATGACCAATAATAATTGAGAATAATGTTTATCTCAAGAGTAGTAATACTAAAGGATAACACCATTTTAACTGGAAAAAGTGGAAGAAAAAAAGAGCTTGGTCTGCTTTGATATTTAGGATGCAGTCTTTGACTTTTTTAAGATAAAGTTGAAGATGGAATGAATTATTCATATAAATGTTGCTGTAGTAACAAGCCAGCAAATGAAATAATGAAAGCAGTTCCTTGGTTTTAAGGGGGAAACTACAAATTTCAGCCTCTGAAAGTTCAATAGTTTGTACACTTGAAGGCAACTCTAACTTATGTCTACACCTGCAACATACCAGTTCTGCACAATCCTGAATTCCCCCTCATACGATAATTTTTAGCATTCAGAAGAGTGCAGGAGCAAATGCCTCGGTGAGCCCCATGTTGCTTGAGGTAGGTATTTCAGCGTCACCCAGAACCTAGTCCTGCAATGACTGGAGGTTTTTTTCTTTTTCTAAAAATCGAGATAGCTTCAATCAAAATGCTTTCTTAAATGAAAACTAAGGTCAAAAAGCAAAGCCCACCAGATCAGGAAATGTCAACACAAAAGTGATAAGGAGAAGATCTTCACATAACACAGTCTTGTGGAAGTGGATGCAGATACAGAGCTTGGCTTGTACAAAGCATTTAAATCGATTAGAATGAAACCAACAAAAGGAATAGTGTAGGGGGTTTGTAAAGCCTAGTGAAAATCAGAGGCTTGTGCTTAAAACATGAACTCCCATTTGGTGCCTGAGGGGCAATCAGCAACTAAAAAACTGTCCCAGCTGGCGTGGTGACATGGGCTTGCCTGACTAAAGGCAGCAGACCAGAAGGGAACCTACTGGGATGTGGGACAACAAGATGCCAAAAGGGCAAGCCTGGGACATGGGGATCTGTCCCCAACACCGACCCAGGGAGCACTGTGGGTGAGGCAGCAGGCAATGCCTGACCTTTTGTGCTGCAGGGTTGTCCCTGCACACTGGCTGAGGGAATGGGGAGGGGACAGACATCACTGGGAGCTGAGTCATTAACCCTCCAGAGCAACTGGTGGTGGTCAGGGGACTCACCTGGGAATGGGGAATCCAATATTTCACGGAGCTCAGGCATAAATCAGAGCATTGGCAAGCTGCCTGGTGGTCTTGGATGTTCCTGCTGGCTTTCAGAGCCCTCCCTGACCCTCTTTGTGTTGGAATGAATGGGCACACAACTGCTTCTCACAGCTGTGGGTGCCTACATGCATACATAAACATTTTCTATTCTATATTAAGTGCTAAAATGGGGTTCATCTGAAGAGCATCAATACAGGTGGCAACCAGGGTGCCACAGGGCACACTCACCAGTCAGAATGGACAGCCCATAGGGTGAGAATTGTTTTCCAGAAAGCTGACATTTTAATCATAGGTGTTTTGTCTTATTTTGCAAGTCCATTTCTATTCAGCTTTCTCATGTCATTAAAAATCAACTCAGCAACAGTATTTGGCTCTGTAAATAAACCCAAGGCTAGGTTAAGAGCAATACCCATTTATACCATCAGAGAACCTGGCATACATTCTTTCGTATGCATTTTTTCCCCCTGTGCTGGTTTAAGGGTAAACCGGCAGGAGAAATGGACCCACCACGAGAGAGATTATAAGTCAGAGCTACAATTTAATGAAAGGTATTACACTAAATACAATGNTCTGTTTTTTTTCTGGAAGTATTTATTTTAAGCAACTGTACATAATAACAGAGAAGACAGAGTGCCATGTGATATCTTTGTAGTACAGTGCTTAATATCCTAGGTGTAATCAATTTAGAAAATATCTAGCAGTGGAAAGTTTAAATAAAGGCCAGATTCTTCTTTCTAAAAAAAAAAAAAAATAAAAAATATCTATAGTGTGGCCAAAAACTTGTTATGGTTATCTGTTTTCAAACACATGATCAGAATATCCTCTGGGTCTGCTGATTTTCCCTTCACTATCATCTAAGCTGAGCTTTACAGACTACCTTACATGAGATCATTTCAAAGCAACATCTGTTGGTTTCAAGGTTAAGTTTGCTGTTACAATAACGTACTGCTAAAATGTTAGGTCTCTATAGAAATACTTTGGCTGAGGTCCACTTTATGCACGAATTATTGTCTCATAATACTGCATTGAAACTAGAAGAAAATATAAGCTAAATGACAAGGATATTTGTTTGGAGCAATCACTTTTGTTTACAATAGCTTCAGCTTGAGAGCACTGAAAGACCTTGGCTTACACTATTTTTGAGTCTGTGTTCATGAAATGGGGGCTCATCCTTCCATTCTCACACTTCGCCAGTTGAAGTGGCAGTAGATCCCTCCACTGGAGTGATTGCATCTCATGAGCCAATGCAAAGGATAAGTGGGGCTGGATGCAGTGGGACCATAGCTGTTGCTTGTAGGGGATCCCTATCAATGTGCCACCCTGAAAATGGTGTTGATGAATTATCACAAACCCATTCCATGTTAAAAACCTCAGGTGGGGCATGACTGACTGAGCAGACAAGTAAACAAAAATATTTTTGTTGCATTTATGGTGGTTATTTTCATTCTGTTGAATTTAACAAACTAAGATTAAACAGACTTCTGGCAATTTTTTTGTTATCAATTGACTTTGGTTTTTGTACTTAAAACTGCCTTTTATTCCACCTAAGCTACTTATTAGATCAACTTGTGTGGGTGATGATGCTTGTGAAGTAGGCAACTACACAGGGATTGTCATTCCATATTTGGGTTTTGGTCGATAGCCTGAAACCCCAACCTTTCAGTGGGGCAATTTAATGCTTGTACCAAACAGCTCCACCAGGATCACAGGTCTCAAAAATTCTCCTTAGCAAACAGAAGTTTCATTAGAGGTTAGAAACAGAAATTGGTGAAGTGACATTCTATGATATGATAGAAGCTCAATTATAAGTGGATAACATAATATAACAAGTGCAGATGAAATCCTATTAAGGTCTGAAAATCCAATATCTCATCTTCCTGACTTTTAATTGATCTTTACACATATTGTCATTGCAGTCAAATATTTGAAATGATTCCTGTACACATAAACAAATGTAAGCACATTAACTCTGTTAATAATTTTAACAAGTAATTTGTATTTCCCATTAGAGTATCTTACAATTTGCTTTACTATAATTAAAGATATCATCAGTGATAAGCTTTAATGTGTTATTTAAACTCTGCTTGTTTATAAGATTTGCTTTTATCATTAACTGCAGGTTGATAAGATCCACATCTTAATGAAGATACCCTCATTAAGAAATTAGATTTTATGTCTAAAGCAAATAGGATGTTCAGGAAGGGAAGGACTGCTGATTTTTTCATAAATCCTAAATATAGACCTTTCTTCCTGAGGTTAGTCTGTGGTAAGTCAAGCAAGTTCATTACACCATGGCTTTCAGTCTGTTTTACCAGAAAATCAAAATTTCTGCCGAACAGCATGTTCATCACTTGCCATAAAACTATGCGTCTCTGTGGTATCTAGAGTACTGATGGGCAAAAGAAGTTCTGCACATGAAGACAGTTATGGGAACTTGCTCTGGAGCAAGGTCACAAGTCCTTTGAGTAGGTCTTTGCTTTTGAGTAGGATGAAAATCCCTAAAGAATGGAAGCCCTTTTGCCTGGGTTCCTTAAAGCCCAGGCAGCAGAGGCTTTCAAGGACCAAGCTAGAGAAACAAAAGAGAAACATGCAATATGGGACACAGATTTAATCATTTGCAAATATTTTTCCTCCAAATCAGGTACAAAACACCCCTCCCTTATTCTTGGCTAACACAGTGGGAATAAACAGGCTATTTGCCGCTGCCCCTGCTCTGTCTTGTGCAATCACTATGTCTCTCTTAACAGCAGTGTTCTGAACTGCTGTTCAGAGACAATTTCTTTTACATTATTTGCCAAGAAAAGAGAACTAATATGTACGTTTCCAGGTTGAAGTTTGAACTATTTGCTTGTGGTACAAATGTGACTTTTGGGAGTCTTTCTTTAGTTATACCCAATTCTGACACTTTGTAAACAAAAACAACTTTTGTCACCAGTTATGACTAATCCATTGCTTTAGTAAGTAGAACATACGTTCAATTAATAATCAAAGAGCTGAAATTATCCTGCAAAGTGCAAGGCTGAAAAACAGATGAGTGTATTAGCTGTTTTTTAAGGTTATAAGTCTTTTAGATAGAGGTAAATAATGTCCTAGTGAATAAATTGGCAGAGTAGGTGGAGGTGAAAGTAATATTCTTTAGTTTATTTTTCATTTGTGGTTTTGTTTAGAGGGGCTTTTTTTGTCCTCAATTTTATTTTAAGAAATGAAACACTTATTCCCCAGCCTCAGCAACTGCTGCTTTACTGTTCTTATTTTCGTGTAGAGAGGTGATTTGGACCTTAATTAAAATTGGAATCACTTCTTCCTGTGGAATGACATTAAATATTTTGCTAGAAAGAACTAGAATGCAGAAAAAACTTTTTCTTGCTATTATTTTGATGAAACTTTCAAGATTCTTTCAGGAGTGAAAAAAAGACTACAAAGATGTCACTGGCAAGTAATAGATTGATGTTCTTCCATTACATATAACATTTAGAACAGCAAAATAATTTGCATCCTGCTTCTCCAAGATCTCAACTACTTTTCCTCTGCAACTTACTTTTTCTGAATTGTTGAGAGCAAAACAGATTCAACTATAACATTAACTGAGAACCGTTTAACGATGCTACTATAATTTTGTATTGATTTTATGTAAACTTTTAACTGAACACAGATTGCAGTGCTGAAAGAAGACTTTTGGGAGTTCCTAATAAATTGCCTTTCCGATCTTTAATGGAGCATTAGTAATTATTGGAAACAATTGGATTTAAAGTCACTTAGAAACCACATAACAGTAGCTTGATACAGTATATTTCTACTTCACTAAAAAGTTGTGCTAAATGCAGTTTGTATCTGACAAAAATTACTAGATAAAAATACTGGCAAAAATTTAACTTGATTGCGAAATTCTACATGACCTTCATGGTATCTCTTATGCTAGGTGGTATAGCAGACATAAGCAGACAGAATATGCCAAGTTGGAAGGGACCCACAAGGATCATCAAATCCAAGTCCTGGCCCTGCCTGGGACCCTCCCCAAGAGTCACACCATGTGCCCAAGAGAATTGTCCAAATGCATCTTGAACTCTGTCAGGCTTAGTACTGTGACCACTGCCCTGGTCCAGTGCTCAACCACTCTCTGAATAAAGAACTATTTTCTAATATTCAACCTAAATCTTTCCTGACATGACTTCAGGCCATTCCCTTGGGTTCTGTCCCTGGTCACCACAGAGAAGAGATCAGTGCCTGTCCCTCCTCTTTTCCTGACAAGGAAGTTGCAACTGCAGTGAGTTCTCCCCTCAGTCTCCTCTCCTCCAGGCTGAACAGACCAACTGACCTCAACCCCTCCTCATGCAGCTTCCCCTCAAGGCCCTTCACCATCTTCTTTGCCCTCCTTTGGACACTCTCTAAAACTTAATATCCTTCTTATATTGTGGTGCACAAAACTGCGCACAGTATTCAAGGTGAGGCCTCCCCAGTGCAGAGCGGAGCGGGACAATCCCCTCCCTCGACCAGCTGACAATGCTTTGCCTGATGCCCCTCAGGATGTGGTTGGCCTTCCTGGATGCCAGGGCACTGCTGACTCTGATTCAACTTGCCATCAATAAGGGCACTTGTTTCCAGCAACTCCTTCCCCAGTCCATCCATGCTTCCAGGGTTGCCCCATCCCCAGTGCAGAATCCAGCAGTTTCCCTTGTTGAACTTCCTATGGTTGGTGATTGCCCAGTCCTCTAATTTGTCCAGGTCTCCCTGCAGGGCCTCCCTGCCCTTGAGGGAGTCAACAGCTCCTCTCAGTTTTGTGCCATCTGCAAACTTGCTTAGTATCCCTTCCAGTCCTGCATCCAAGTCATTTATGAAGATGTTGAAGAACACAGGGCCCAAGATGGAGAGAATCTATTTCTCTGTGTTACTTTTGCATTATCTTTTGGTGCCAACACTACCTACATTTTCAGCAGTCTGTAACTAAGGCAAGGACTAACTATTAGGCACTGTATAGCCATGGCCAAAGGCCCCGTCACCTTGGAACCACATACAGGCCTAAGAGAAATCTTCCTACCCCTTGTCCCCAGCATGGTAAGGATGCTACAGCTGTCAGTTCATGCCTCTGTCCCTATCACAGCTCACTACATACACAGCCTGCTCACAATGTTCACTGTCCCTGCTCATCCTTTCTCCTTTTTTCACTGCTCATCCCCACATGGCACTGAAACTCACACTTACGTCCCCCTCAGATGCTGATCCCCCATGTCCCTGCCTTCCACTCTTGCCTTTTGTAGACCCAGCTCCCAACTATACATTTTTCTCTATTCAGTGTCTGAATCACCTTTTCAGGCTCCTTTCCCCATTAGCTGCTTCCACTTTGGCTGTTACTGCCACTCAATTCCCATTCATATTTCCACTCTATCCACAGCAAATACTGCCCAGGTCTGCAATAAATTTCAGCTAACCCATTTCTTGCTCCTTCCATCAATCTACCCTGATGCCTTTTATCAGTTTTCTCCCTAGGGAATTACTTGCCCTTTACTTGGCCCCTATAACAGCGTTGAAGTAACTGTATTCCTACCATGTCTACCCATCTGTCTTCAGCATTTATGGTCCTCAGGTCATTACAGAGCATAGGTACTCCTACCATTCACAAGATCATCAATTACCATTGAAGCCACTTCCTTAAAACTCAACACATTAATTAGATATTCTTGCTAGTAGCCTCATCCCCTTCTCTCTAGCTCATTTATACATTTCAGTACCTTTGTCAATCTATAAACAAAGGAACAAGCCTGCAGGACTGGTATTTGTAGGTACTTTCTACCAGACAGGTCTGAAAAGGCTGCCATGAGTAACACCACCCCCCCTCCACCTTTGCAGATTGCCAGATCCCCTGGCCTGGTGCATGGCCCATAAAAGTTCATCTGTTAACTTGAGTGGTCAATGAATAGGGTCTGCTGACTTTATTTATTTATAAAAGCAGACAAGAGCAACACAACTAAGCAAACATTTTTAAGATTTAAGAGAGGGGTTTTTTTCATCTGCTCATTTCATGGTGTACCATGACTCATAGAGGTCATGGGTGTGAAAGCAAAGCAAAGAAAGCAAAAAACCGACAAATATTCTGTACAGCACTCACTGGTGGAAAGAAATGCAAATTCTCACAGCCAGCAAGTAGCTAGCTTACCTCATCCATTACCTCAATCAGTGTATTCTCATGTGTGCAGGAACCTTCTTAGGTAGTTCTAAAACGAGACAGTGATTGATTATGGAAGGAACTGTTATGTAACTTAAACATCATCTCTGTTTCCACAACCCTAATCACAAAGTTCCAAATGCATTCAAGTGACAAACCAATTTAAAAACAATTTGACTCCCAAGACAATCACAACAGGGAAAGACTTTAAACTGAGCAGGTATTACAATGCAATTAACACAATTAACCCTTTGTCACAGCAGCAAATCAAGAGTTTCCACCTCTTACTGTTTCTTTAAATGTCTGCAATTGGAAAAGTGACTTCCAGCAGGGAGGAGGTAACACTATGGCAATCTCTCCCTTACAGATTTTTAACAGTCACCAGGTGGCAAAATCTATTTATACACCATATGTTTGTAATAGGATCTCAATTTGTAAGATACAACATTAAATTTCTCGAATGAATATACTGAACAGAATAGCATGGCAACTGGAGCCGCAGCAACAAGATGAAATGTATTAAAATTGGTGTTAATATAATAATCAGCTGTGTTTTGTTCCATATGGCAATTTATGTTAACAGTTAAGCTAACCCCCATCTGTTTCTTAAAAAGCTGAATATAATAAAAGAAGAAAGGTCATGATCATGAACTTCTGTCTCCAAGTCACACTGTGTGTATTTAATAATAAATGTATAGCTCACTGGTTTTCTATATGATGTGTGCCAAGTTAAAAGGCAAGGGTTTTTAATGCATGTAAAAAGTAGCGGTTTTGGAGAGAAACTCACTCCCTATTTCCTGGTTTATTGAAGAGCCTTGCAGAAGTGCACAAATGGCTGCAGAATGGTCAATGGCAGTGTAAGAGCATGCCTAAATTTTTCCTGCACTGAAGAGCCTGTCATCTCAAGGTATACCTGATTCTGCAGCTATGACAAGACAAATGGTATATTCCACACATCTAACAGGTGTGCTGTGATACTATTCTGCTTGTACTGAAATGCGCTGACAGTACAGCAATGGAGAACATTTGTCTTTATAACAACTGACAAGATGCATGATTACCACTGTAAGGGTATCAGGGATAAAAAAAAAAAAGGCAGGCCCTGTCCATGAGCCTAGTTATTAGTCACATGCTGAAATGCTGACCAAGTCTAGGAGAGCAGGAAATATTTGTAAAATTGCCTTTAAATAATATTATCTGCCTCCCTGCTTCCAATAAACAGATCAAACAGATCTCCCCTGCACCAGATTTTCTTTTTTTTTTTTTTTTGGTGAGAATTTCTGTCGGTTTTGTAACTTAGCCAACTTTGTAACTATTAATGGCCATCTGAAATTCGTCACATCTGTGGCTTTACTTCTTCAGCCTTTGGAAAAAGTCCATTACTATGATGGATTTTTATCAACTCAAATACCTCAGAAGAGTTGCTACCTGTGAATTTGCCCACTGTGGGGAAAAAAAAATATATATGTATACTGTGTTTGTTTTTGAAGACAAACCTCCCCTGGGATACCTTTGAGGGAAATACAATTATCAAGCCCCATGCTCAAACAGATGATCCTCACCTTGTCATCTACCTTACATCTTTTCTATCTTACATCTTTTACTGCACTGAGATATGTAAGGAAAGGGTCTAGGCTGCCAGTTTTGTCATACACATGAGAAACAGCTTACCAAACACTTCTTATGTCAGGCCGTTAAATAGTACCTCATTTCTGCATTGCCCTTCCTAAAATGTAGGATTCCCCCCCACCTTGTTGCCTGGAAGTTAACCTGGAGTATAATTTCTATGAATACATAGATCTGTAAATATAATCCTGTCATTGATGAACAGTTGCAGTGCCCTCTGCAACACACAAATTCACCATGTAAACACCTATAGGTTTCCTGTTTGGAGCCAGGAGCTGACCTACAGAAGGGTAAGAGTTTGTGTAAGCTGAGATACTTCTGTCAGCTACATAAATAAAGAGCACTAGAAATAGAGCTTATTCCTACCAGTCATAATTTGAGCTTCATAAATTGCCTCTCAGTGCACAGTAAAGGCAAATATGGGTTTTCCTCTACCTATGAAAGTGTTGTTTTAGCTAAATCTTTTCCACCCACAAGGAAATTACACACATAGCCCTGCTAGCTAGTATACAAGTAGGACATCTTCCTGTTCCCTTGAGGATGTGGATCATGAAAAAATCAAAGATCTCTTGCAAGATCTTCCATGAGACCCCCACCAAGTGAGGGTATGTGTTTCCCACTGAAGACTGTTGATATGAACCAGTTCAGCTGCCCTGACTTTATACAGCAGCAATCTGGACATAGAAGCACCAGCAGCTGCAGTTCAAGGTAGAGAACGATGTGACATTTGAGTCTCCAGCATGGTGGGTGTTATTTTCAAGGTGTTCTGCCCCAAAATCTGTAAGTAAAAGGAATAACCGGAAAAAAAAATCTGTCTTTGAAAAAGCTCTAAGTCCCAGCACCACTCAGAGTCACACTCACATGAACTAGTTGATCTCCTTACAAGCCTAATTTTTCTGTTTTCTGTCCTCTCTATAATCTTCTTGATGAGATATTTTGTACTTTTATCTACCTGCCAAAATTACCAGTAAATTTTTAACCTGGCAAACACGCAACTAATCAATAATCAATTTAGGAAGCAGGTCTTTAAACAAGTGGTAAAGAGTCCTTTCTATCACAGATAGGTGATAGGAAAGCTATTGTGGCCTTTTTCCAGATTGAGTTCTGCAATGTTCTTTTTTATTTATGATAAAGTAAAACAAAAATGAATTTAGAAGGAAATGATATGCCACTTCTACGCCATTAAAATTGAGATATAAACCACAGAAGCCAAGGTATGCAAAGACACGACTGTCATTTTTCCTGACACCAGGTAGTCTGACATAGTGTCAGACTTAACTTTGAATTTCCTGGCTTTCGTGGGTTCTTGTTCTAACCCTGAGACATCATTTAAATGTAGTTTGTCATTTCTGAATATAACTGTAACTCTTATATTATCAATAATAATAGGGTACCTTCTGCTCCTCAGGGGCAAACTCTCAAACAAATGGGTTATGAATCAATAAATACATTGTGTGCTGCAGTTGAATTTATTTATTCATGAGATGCTTATCTCTCTGTAAATTCCTTAGGAAAAATCCTTAATCCCACCATACTGAATTGACTATTTATCAGTTTTAAATTGGACTTTATTAATTTTTTTCCATGCTGGATAATGTCTTTCACAATCTATCTTCAGACAGAATTAAATTTCTTTCCGTCTCCCTTTTCTCTCACAGGGACAAAACCCAGTGGTTAAGAATGGGAAATAACAGATGGCAACAATCTCCCATATACAGATCTGCTCCGTCTGACCACCCTGTAATCTCTCTTTGCAATATACTCACAGAAGCCTGTATGCCATGGCATAAGTGCAGTCACATTTGGCTTCTCACTCATCGGTGACAGGCTGAGCTGTTTTTTCCTTTGTTTTATTGCTGGCTCATTGGCAGCTGCTGTAAGTGGAGATCAGCTCCATCACAACTGAGCACAATTATATTTATAGGGCACAAAGGTACTTACAAACCCTTAAGCATAAAACTGAATTCAATGCTAAGGTTATGATTTAGGTTTTACCTACTGACTGTGGCAGGAGATGTCTTCTCAAGATCTAGGAACTAAGAAAACAATGTTTTGCTGTGGGCTCATTTGAATAATCTCACCACTCATTAAACACAGCTGCAAGGCAAGGAATGACAGAGTTCAAAGGCAGACCAGGGGAATATATTAGTAACAAAATTATTGTCCGAGCCTTTAGGTATGTTTCTCCAATATTCCTCAATGTAATGCCATTAATTACAATGGGAACAATTTTGCTATTTGCAAACACTTGAAAAGGTTAGCAGAATACTCTGTGCTGGTAGCCTAAATGATCTATTTTTAGAAACACTGTCACTAGACAATTTCAAAATGTTATACATTTTGATTAAAGACAAAAAAAGGGCTTTGGTTTGGGTGTTTGTGGACTGTTTCACATGGTGTGATTAGTGAGCTGCAGGCCCTAAACAAAGTGCCCTTTTCTAAAAATGGTCGTTGATGTGCTTTAAAATATATTGGCTAATTCTAATATTTTCAAGAGGCTGTGAACTGCAGGAAAAAACCTGAGGAAACAACTCCAGCATTCAGAGACTCACACCAGGTTGTGTTTTGCTTGTGTTTACACATTATTATCATCCAGCTACTTTTCTGGCCAAATGGCACCCACTGGCTCATGAGAAATGCACCATTCTCCACCTTTTTGGCAAACATTCCCTGATACACCTGTTAGGACAGGCAGTGAGCATAGCAATGGGGCAGTCTCTCTCGATTCACTTCCTGTGATTGGAGGGTGCCAAAATGCTTCAGGGCTATCAAAGTGTTGACGTTTCCAGTGCAATTTTCATCTTTGCTAAATAAAATAAACTTTCCAATACGGCTCAGGAGATTGGAGTAGTGTCTTTTTTCTTCTCTGAAAATAAGAACTGCTGCCATCCTTTAATATTTATCAACCCAAATCCAGAGGGAAATATTCAGCTGCTCATTTTCCAGAATACATTTTTTCTCACCCGTCAAAAAAAAAAAAGCTCTTGGATTCTATGAGGCAAAGAAATTCAGATGTGTTTGATTTGGGAGAAAGGGGATATTACAAGTGCTTGGAGGCCTATGTGGCAAGTGGCCATTTTTCAGATCTGCTACTGTAATCAGAAGTAGAGTGACTAGAAGGTGTTTTCTATTAAATACCTCTCTGGAGGTAAATCAAGGGACTGGGGTATTGTTTGTGAAAACACTGTCATTTTAAAAGAAAATGTACTTGTTTATACATCATAAAAAATTTAATAGATACTTCTCCTTTAGGGACAAGTGCAGATGACTAGAGCTGAAGAAAGTTGTTTTATGGATCCATCAAGTGAGAAGGAGCACCGAAAACTAAAAGACTGTAAGTGCTGCTTATGGAGTATGTCACTTTTAGCTTTGTAAAACTTGTAAAGGAAACACTTCATACAGAAGAGATACAAGAACTCCCAATTAGACCTTGGCTTACACAGCACTAAGACACCTGCTTGTCTTTCAGCCTGTGAGTAGTAATGCTGACTCCCTAAGGAAAAGCTTACAGCTGAGCATAGTCTTCAGCCTGGACAGAGAAGAGGACCTGGCACAGTGGCAGTGTGCCATGCCATGCCTTGCTGTATCTTGTGTCCCTGACTTCCCTCCTTTTCCAGGCCAGAGAGCAAAGGACCTCTCCAAGCTGTAGGGGTTATTCAGCAGTGGAGATCAGTGGGCAAACAAATGACGTTTGATCATATTCATTGTTGTTTTAAGTCTTGTTTTGATCTGAGATGCTTTCCTTAACCCTGCTAAGTCACAGGCAAATTCACAAGTGAAAGTCTTTTCTTAACAGCAAGCCAACACCAGCTGCTTTTAGCCTTTCTGTGTGGGAACAAATGTCATGAAAAAGGAAAGAGAATACACTTTTTTTTTAATGGGGAATTAAAACCACTGAAAGCCATGGGCCTCTCTCACTGCACAGTTTAATTAGACTATTTTTCAGTGGTTTGTTTAGTTCTCTTATTCATATTTAATGTGGCTGCAAACAGCAAGCAAGGAGTTTGGTTCAGCAGTGTAATGATGCATTATGCTAGCAACTAAACTCCTGAAACTTTGTGATCCTGGCATTTATGGTCAGGTCAGCTCCTATTATTCAGTTTCTGGAGTCACATGTGAAGAATATCAGCATTTGTTCTTCCAGCGAGGGGAGAAAGAGCACACAACCAGCACATCAGTGAATGCTGTTGCTATGCAGAAGCCATAGTCCTGTGGTAGGGTCACGCTTGCTCCCCCTCCCCCCCGCCATGGTATCTGATGTCATCACAAATTACTGGAGCTGTATTGAAGAAAGCAGATCCATATTCTTTGGAAGGACAGAGCATAAAGAGCAGATGAAAGAAATATGGTGTTAAGAGCAAATTGTTGCCATTGCTCGGCACAAGGGCCCATGTGCATCCCTGCCTTTCATCATGGCTTGTTCTGCTGAGAGGACAAACAGCACAAAGAACAAGTCAGAGCTGGTTGTGTTGGCAGCCCTGAAATGCTCATTACCCTCTTTGGCCAGTGGGAGAAAGTATTGAAACTGAAAGATGCACCCAAGTGTTCAGGTTTCCAGTAAAAGAGAACTGCAGGTGGTGAGATTTGGAAATCCTTGCCCTTGTCGTTCCACATGCCTGTTAAACAGGTCTGCTGCCCTGGAGTTTTTCTAAGCCCTGAGAGCTCTTCAGACACCATGCTCTAGGGTAATAGTTTTGCCTTCTGAGACAGAGATAGCAGAGTTGCCTGGGGCATCTGCCAATAACACAGGAACGTGACAAAGGGAATTTATGTTTGGGTTTTCTGAGCCTTTATTTTTAGTGATTTTTTTTTTTTAATTCAAGCTTTGATTTTTAAATCAAGGTTTGATAATCTAGTATATGTAATACTCATCACTTTAATTTTCTAAAGTTGGTTATATATTGCAATTTCTAGAGCACATTTCTGTGAGTATCTATAACAAATGTTGAATTTCATTCAACAGGAATGGATATTTTTAGCAATTTTTTTGAGGATGTGTAACAAAAAGGCAGACTGTCAATGCCATGGCACCTTTGTCAGGGTTTTAGAAAGTTAAAAGATCTATTGAGAAGTCTCAAATATTAACTCACACTTCTAGCTAATGTAAGAAATACATTTGGAATAGGATAACAAGAAAAAAACCTAATCACTTCTTGTTCAGAAAAAAAAATTTAAAATCTTTGTCCCAGGAAAGAAATAACTCTCAGGAAAAATTAATATTCTAAAGAAGTCTTAGATGTTACTGCAGTCATATCACACAGCAATATTATAATGGATTATGAGTGAAGAACAAAGGACATAAAATTAGATAATGTAAAATACCTCAACACATACAGGGCTTTACAGTCAAAGCTGGTGTTGACATACTATATAGTCTTAACTGAAAAGAAGGCAAACAACTGAAGTCTGCTGATGTTCTTGTGCTTTCAGGATTTTTTGCTCTCTCTACACATCTGAAAAAGAATTATCCTGTTTTTGGAATCAGTTCATAAAAATAGAACAGGGAAAAAATCCATGGAGGAAACTGAAGTTGAACCTGAATGCTATTTTAAGCATGAGAAGGCAAAAGTCTCTGCATGGAATGTGGGCAAAGCTTCTTAAGAAGACTGATGAATTATCTTCCTGGTTCTTAAGAGCAGACTATGTTCAACTGTCGGATGGAGTCAAGACTTTCGTAAAATGACCTTGCTGTACTTTAAAAACAATGCTACAAACAAATGCAAAGCTAACATGTTCTAGGGTTAGAATTCATGTTCCAATCCATTGGTCAATGCTGGCCTAAGATGTGACTAGTGTAGGAGGCTTTTTTTCCTGCCCTATCTCCCTAAGGAAGAATAATGTTGAAAAATCAGCCTTGCCCCAGTAGCAAAGAATGAAAAAGTGAAAGTCGTCGATCATTACAAATTGTCTTGTAATTAGACAGGTCAGTAGAACCTAGAAAGCTGCTCAACAGAACTACTGGATATGAATGCACCAGGATCACATGTACAGTGTTTCATTAATGTTGGTGTGGCTTGTCTGGAGAGGGCCATCCAGCACAAAAGGTAGATTAATTCAGACCTTATGGACATTTTAATATTAAAATGAGGACAAAATTCTCAAGAAATGCACAGAAGTTTATAAGACAGAGGGGCACACTATGTTTTGCATGAAGCACTTACATAAAAGGATTGCTTCACTTCATGGCTTTACAGTGGCTGTGAAACAAGTGTGTGTAACTCTTTAGCAGCATCAGCATTTCTGAGTGAGATGTAAACATTATTTAAGTTACACAGCTGAAATGACAGAAGTCTGGATATGAGGTCTACAATAAGACAGGCTGGACTGCAGCCAGGACACTCAGTTAAGTAACACTACTGGAAGCTCATGAAAAGCAATCTTGAGAACTTTAATGGCTGCAGAGAGCAAGCTAACTGCTTTTAAACTCATCTGAAAAGCAGTTCATCACCACAGTGGAGACATTCGGTCCTACAGACAAGGCACAGTTGGGCATTCAAGAGATATGGGTTTATGTCCCCACTCTGCCATATACTTCCTGTGGAACAGAGGAAAAGTAAGTCCATCTTTCCATGACCCCACTTCTGCCATGACACACATGGCAGCAACCAGCCACCATTTCCTCCAGCCTTTGCCTGCTTTGTAAAAAAAGCAGAAATGGGATGTGATGGGGTATGTTTGTACATATCTATCTCAGCATGGCCTTTCTATTTGTGGGTGCCCTTCCTGCTCTGAGGAACCACCTCCTCAGGCTGGGGCAATATGGTGGGGCTTTGCACCATGTTCTGTGCACGTGAGAAACAGTAGAAAGTGACAGGTATCCCAGAGGGTAACCGCAGGGTTAACCATGACAATGGAAGGGTCCTCCTGCTGAAGGCTGGAGGGCTGCACTGATGTTTCTTCCAGTAAGAAGGCCCCTATGCCAGGCATCCCTCTGTAGAAGACCTGAGCTCCACAGCCATTGCTAATGGTCAAAAGCAGAATAGATGGCTCAGCAGTCTAACGCAAACATGAGAGGGGGAAATGTCACAATGAAAGAGAGCAAGGCTAAGACCAAAAATAAGTGACATTTGATGGGTCTGGTCTGGAAGCACGGGCAAAAGCAACAGTAGTCAGATGTTAGAACAAGGGCTTGTGATGAACAAGTCAGAAATACTGGGGGACTTGCTGCTAGACATATTAATCTGAAATTAAATAATGTTATGTATTTCAAAGGAGGCATAATAAAATCCCTAGATACATTACTATAAATTATCTAATTTCAACCCCCTAAAATATTCATATTTCTAAAGTGGTCTGATAGTTAAGTCTAGAGATAGGGCATTCAAAGATTTAATTTAATTAGCTATAGAATTATAGGCATTTAGTCTAAATCAAGGACAGCTGTAGTGGTTGCCCAAGAATAACATGTAAGAGTTTAAGCTCATTCAGACTTAAATTTTCTAATCACAAATTGCCAGCAAGCTTTTGAAATAGGTGGTACTATATAATCTGAGAAACAGAATAAAACACTTAAGAATTAATAATATTAAATAATAAACTCAGCAGATTAAGGAAAAGAAAATGTAAATAAGCAGGCACTGTTTTGAAAATGAAAACACAAAAGAGAGAAGGACGAAGAAGCTGTCCCACTCAAATTCTTTATCAGTAGAAACGCAGCCAACCAAACTGTTACATAAATCTGAATTGCTATGCTAAGATGATATAGGCAGAGAAATACAGCTATTTGAGTTCTAATAATTAATATCATTAACATAAAGGAAAACTGAGTTAATTCATTCTAACAACCACTTGAAACCTTTGAATAAAGAAACTCTCAAATATCTACAGACAATAAAAGGTCAAATTGCCCATAGGAGGTTTTTATACTAATGTAAGGAATTAAATGAAGGGTTATTTCTCTGTTACAATAAGCATATCTGACAAATATATCAATATTTCTCTCAATTTATGTGAAAAGATGAAATATTTAAGTTAGACATTGAACATGTGAAACTGTACCTTTTCATTCGTGGTAAAGCATCAATCTGAAAGAAAATTAATCTACATGGAAAAAAGATGAGCTAAAGAAACCAAAAATACAGTATAAAACCAAGATCCACAGTTTTGAATATAAGCATTAAGTAATGGAGAGTGCATGTGTTTAGACAGTGTTATGTGACAAGTTACCAGATGGGAACCCTCCAGGGCATAAAGAAAATTTCTTGGGATCCTGCTTCTTCTTCTGTGCTCAGGTGTATGGATATGAGCTGATAAGAGTGAATTCACTCTTTAGAAGCCCTATTAACATTTCTCTAGGAGTTTTCCCTGTCCTACTGTGTTGGTTCTGGCTGTTTTAGATTTGTGCTGAAATAAGTGTTGATAATACAGAGATATTTTAGTTACAGCCGGACAGCATTTACACAGAGCCAAGGCCTTTTCTGCTTCTTGCAACACCCCGCCAGAGAGTAAACTGGGGGTGTTTGAGCTGGGAGAGGACACAGCTGGGACAGCTGACCACACAGACCAAAGGGATATTCCATGCTATATTGCAACAGGCTCAGTATATAAAGTTCGGAGAAGAAGCAGGAAGGAGGGAGAATTTCAGAATGACAGAATTTGTCTTGCTGAGTGATGGAGCCCTACTTGCTTGAGACGGCTGAACAGCTGTCTCCCCATGGGAAGTGGTGAGTGAATTTCTTGGTTTGCTTTTCTTGTACACCTGGCTTTTGCTTTACCTATTAATATGTCTTTATCTCAGCCCATGAGTTCTCTCTCTTACACCCTCCTTGTTCTCTCTCCCATCTCACCAGATTGAGGTAGGGAGTGAGTAGCTGTGTTGGGGCATGGTGCCTGACTGGGGTTAAACAATGACATGTCCTGTGAATTCTCCATTTTGGCGAGCATTCAAGGATAAGCAATGCATAAGTGTCAGAAAAATGACAGAATCCGGTCACCAAGTGAAAAAAAAATGGATGGACTCTGTTGCACGAGGTTTTTCAGAAAACTGGTCTTGGAGAGAAGAGATTAGTTCTGCAGGACAGTAATGGATAAATGATCTGTGGGCCAGGAATTTGCAGACATATCCCCTTGTGCATTTTATACAGAAAGGCACGGATACCTGTGGTGTCTAGTAGAAAACTCACTGTCTAGATTCCCTCTCAAGTCAATGGAGTGAATAAACACTCCAAGGGTAACTTTGTGTTATCCTAATGTAGGTGACTGGAAAATGGGTCAGATTATTCATACTTTAAAACCTGCTTATTTCATTCATGTGGATAAAAGAGATCTAGCTGATATAGTCTACACAGATTTCCAGAAGTCATTCAGCAAGGTACTTTCACAAAGGTTCCTAAAGTATCTAAATGGGTGTGGGATAAAAAGGAAGGTTGTTGCATGAATAAACAATTGATTAAACAATTGGAATGGCCAATTTTCACAGTGGAGGGAGGTCACCGATGGAGTCCCACAGGGACCATGCTGGAACTCATGCTGTTTAACATTCTCTTAAATGCTGTGAAACAGACTGTAGGCAGTGAAGTGACAAAGTTTCCTGATAATGCTGAGTTATTCAGGGTAGGAAAGTTGAAGACCAACAGTGTAAAACAGTATAAGGGCCTCTTAAAGCTGAATGACTGGGCATCAGAACTCAATGCAAAGAAATGTACAATGAGAAAAATCTTCTGATATATAATTGTTCAATTTTGTCTGATATTACCCTTCAGGACCAAGATCTTACGCTTCTAACGGAGAAGTAGCAAATTCCTTGAAAATGTTAGCAGGCAACATAAAGAACTATGAGGAAAAGAACACAGAACAAGCCAGAAAACAACATGATGCTCCAAGAAATAGTGACTGAAGGAAACAGAAGATTATGGAATTGGGAAGGTCAGGGCTAGACATTTGAGAAAGAACTTGTGATCTGTTCCTGTACTAGAATAAGAAAACATCAATTGGCACTCAGGAGAGGTACTCTCATAAAACCAAAATTAAAGCAAATTGCTCTTCACACAGCTTTCTCTTGAGATGCAGAATTTCTTGCTTCAGATTGCTGGGGGTTTACATAAACACTTACATAGATTCAAAAAATGATCTGTCCAATTAAGAGAATAAAAATTTTTAAGGGTAGTTAAATGCAGAATAAATAAATAATATAACCGTCCCAAAATGCCCAATGTATTGGTTTATGAAATCACTGTATTGGTTTCTGAACCACTATCTTGTAACTTGGAGAATACTTGGAGAATGTTTCAGTATTATCATAGATGGCCAACAGCTTTTCAGGCTAACCCTTTGGCTTTTCCTGTCTGCCAGTCCCAGGGGTAAGACCCTGGGCTGGACAGACTGTTTTCTCAACTCAATCTGGCTGCTCTTATCATATGAATAATGGGAGCTTCTTGAAAAAACTTTGTCTTTTGTGCCACAGTGATTTCCCCGCTCAGTGCTAGAATTACAAAAAGTGCACCTCAAATGTGAAACAGGAAACTGAGCAATTTCAAAGAGGGGTAAAATGCAGAACAGGAAAAAAATGGAGCAAAAAGCCAAAGAAAAGTATTTAGAAGAACAAGCACACACACACACACACACA